>BMAV01014253.1:339957-355716 GCA_019973955.1 Trichonephila inaurata madagascariensis | reverse complement strand
CCCTTGGGGGCGTGACAACTCTACGAGGGGGTGTGAGCATATTGAAAAGTCAAAAACAAAAGATTATTTAAAAATTATTAAAAAGATTATTTTAAAAAAATTATTAATTCACTAAAAGTAAACAAAATACATTCTGACATAATAAAAAATAAAATACACATTTACACTGATGTATTACACTTGTAAATGTATCAGTGCTACACAATGTTTTTTTCATAATTAATTTAACAATACTAAGTTAAGAACAAATTTATTAATTAGCAGTAACCCCATGAGCTTGTCATACATATAATTAAAAAGAAAAATTTACACGGTTATAATATACGGTTTATACCTTCAAATATGTATAAGTACTTGGAATAGCAAAAAAAAAATTATAATCAAGTTTTATCAGCTCTTTTTTAATAATAATATATGATTTCTACAACTCTGCACCATTAATAACACAGTTTAAATTTTCATTTGCTTAAGTACTTATAATACAAGACCTGATTGTAATCACAGGACATAACATTGCAGTACTTAAAATTAAGATTTATTAAAATTAATAACTATTCTAGAAATATGTAAATCTTTTAAAAATGTTTAATTGATTTTACTAATCATCAGAGCTGATAATTATATGCTTGTACTGACAATAATTCGTTCAGTATTTAGGGAATTAGTACTGCCATAAACAAAGTTTCATTACTACTTTCCCCAAAACTTCAATTGCTTGCATGTCCAGGGAATCGAACTAAACATATTTTAAGCAAGTTATCTTTGTTCACAGACTGAGATTTACTAAAATGGTTTAGTTATTATTATTTGTTTAACCAGTAAATATGAAAGCAACAATTTTAGATAATCATTTGATGACTCTTCTTTGTTGTATCATAAGTATTTATCATATTATAGTTATTTTCATTGATTATTTTCTGAAATAGTTCTTGAAAAGAGAGCAAAGATATATTATTAAGTATCTGCGCATCAGATGTAATGGGTTATATTCGTGATTCTGACTAATCCTCTAGGGTAAATAATTTTTATGATATATGATTATAAAACGTCTTTTTTTGTAAAAGAACCTTGGTTACTATTTAAAGTCAAGTGAAGATGAAACTTGGGAGGATGATGTTGTCTTACGGAGCCTAAGAAGTTAGAAAGATTAATATTGAAAATTGCCGTGGTTCAAGTTGAAAGAATCCGATGGGTTATTCTAGGACTATCATTGCTGTTTTAAATCTGTCTTTGACAAGTATATTAAGTTTCTGGATAATTAGACTGTACTATTTAAGCTAACACGCTCTTACAGCTCCGGTTGAATTTATGCAGAGATTAGATAATCTTAATAAAGTGCGTATTTTAAGCAACTGTCTCATCCATTAGTGAACTCTAACACTCAAACAGACGAGATTTCATGAATTAGAATTTATATAATGTTTTTGGTAAGAAAATTTTGTTTCTATAAATGGAGGAATTTTCTCCCTCTCTATCTCCATATATATATATATATATAAATATCCTCAAAAATAAATATTTTCAAGATTGCCATGCCTTACATATAATAAAGAATATTATTAATTTTCTCATTCATAAATTCAATATTGTAGTTAAAGATTTAGTAAATAGTTCTTCTGAGTATTGTACCATATTATTCATGAATAAATCATATAATAAGATTTATTTTTAAAAAAGATTGATATGTATGTATATTGCTTACCTATAAATAATGTTCACATTAAGAAAATTTTTAAATATAATAAAAAAAATGATAGCTCAATTTTTAATTACAATAATATTAATGATTTGTAAAATAATAATAATGTTGTTTGTAATTGTAAAGATTTTTTTTTTTTTTTTGTGATTATGTAAGCGATTATCACAAACATATTGTAACAGATAATTTAAATATTGTTAAAGATTATACTCTCAGAGAAATAATGTCCAAAAGTACTAGTTATAGATTAATGATCTATAATGATAATAATGCTATTAAAAACAAATTTCTAAAGATATTTGTAAATGCATTACAAAATTTGCAATTAAACATAGTTTTCTTATTGTAGCTTTCAATGAATTTAAATGTAAAATTTTAAATGAATTACTGAACATTAAGTATAAAACTGATAGTGATATAATTTTCAAAAATATTAAGTATTAAATTGCAGAACTTCATTATAGTTCATTATAGAAAGAACTTCATTATAGTTTGTGTTGATAAAGTTTCGGGTAATTATGCGATTATTTGCAAGTGCCTTTATGCTAATACGCTAAACAAATATTTTCAGAATAATACTGCTTGTAAAAATCTAATTCAAGCAATAGAGAAATTTTTAATCGAATCTCTGCTTTTTATTAAAAAAACTAGATTTACCTATTTTGGATATTAAATTACCTAATATTTTCCTAACTCAGAAATTTCATAAAAATACTATTAAATTTAGAATTATAATGAATGGTTTTAAAGCTTATATTACACATCCGGGGGCAAGAAACTGCAAAATATTATTAAATCCACATTAGACAAAGTTGATAATTCTATTATTATTAAGAATAGTATGAACACTATTAAGTATAAGCAAGGTAAAACAATTATTTATATTTATACCTATGATTTTGAAGATTTATTTATCTCCATAGAGATTGGAGACATGTTTATGATTCTTAAAAAAAGCCGATAATAAATATTCTTTGAATAAGAATATGAATTGAATGATAAATATCTTTCAATTATTAAACTAGTATTAAATGAAACTTATATTTCCATAATAACTCCTATTATCAGCAAATTAAGGGATTGCCACAAGGTGGACCTGCTAGTAACCGTTTGGCCAATATTTATTTGCACTTTTATGAAAATGATAGCATTAGTTACGAACCTTGTAACCTTTTTAGATACATAGATGACCTAATTGTTTTAGAAATACCTAGATTTTGTTCCTAGCTTTAATTATTATCCCCAATATTTAAAATTATTAAAGTAATTGCAATAATGTGTCAGCTAACCTTTTGGACTTTCAATGAAACGTTACGAATAATTTTTTAGAAAGTTGTATTTTTGATAAAAGAGACTTTTGATTTTAACACTATAAAAATGCCATTCTGGAGTAGTAAGGCTTATCAATATTTAGAAATATTTTCTTAAATTTTATAAAAAGAAACAATGATTTAGTTACTGATAATGAATTAGAACAAGGTACAAAGCTCTGCAATTATTGCTTGAAATACAACTACCCAAGTAAATTCATTTTTAAATATATTTCTATGTTATATTAAATCTTTTTTAATTTAGGTCTTTAATTTATTTAAAATACCGTACGCGTGTGTGAGCTTAGTTTAATTTCAGAATAACTATCTAGGTGACGTTAGTGTTTTTTTGCTTCTTGTTTTAACATTTTTATTTTAACACATCATTTAAGGCGCGATTTTTTGCTTAAGTTGCTTCGTCTTCATATTTCTTTATGGTTTGTATTTTTACATGTACATTTTTATCCTAGTTTTTTCTATAAATTTTTTTTCTTCCTATTCTTTTCTATGAGAAAAAACTTATGGTTCTCTCTTCATAACTACATTTCATTTTACTGTCTGGTTTATCATCCACGTGTTTTGGAAATAGGCTTCACTTTTCAACAGGGCTCTGTTTTTTATTATATCGAAAATTTCTGCTGTACGGGGAAGATGGTACCATAAAGTGGCTCAGCGCTAATTCATTCAGCTTCAGAAATCATAATAGATTTCATTTTAGTTCAAAGACTTTTTCTGTATCTTCAATTGTTATGTTACTTGGAATCCATTTTCTTTCTTCTTTGGCTTTGTAGGTTATACAACTTTTTCTCTTAGTATTTTATTTTACTTTATTATACTATATATATATATATATATTAATAGGCAGCTTAAAACTTTATTGAACCTTATTCTTTCATTAATTTTCATTCTCTTTACTATTTTTATTAAGCTAATAATTGAGATATACTTTCAAATAACAATAATCCATTGCTTTTGCTTCCGATGATAAATAAAAAATAAAAAAATAATGAATCTTATCTAAAATAATATTTTTAATATATTAAAAATTAATTCAAAACTATTTAAAAGACATATTAAGTAGTTTTTAAATACGATTTACAAACTTCAAAACTTTTTTTTTCCTCTTGAATGTAAACAATTTTTTCCTCCAATTTTTTAACAGAAAAAAATACGATATTTTTAGAATTATCAATGATTTTAGCTAGTCATTCAAGATCTTATACCCAATATTTCAAAAAGTTTACTTCAAAAATCATATATCTTCTAAACTTAACTTTCATGTAAAATATGACTATTTATATAAAAAAAGACAAATTTCTTAATCTGATATCTTACAAGATGTTATCTGAAAGATTGATGTCTCGTTCTATGAAGCATTAATCCACGTTATTCAGACAAGAAAGCATAGCTACTTCTGCCATACCAACAAGAAATGAGGAGGAAAATCTAGGAAAGAAAAGATTGGTCACTAGTTCAAAAGCTGTTCATCATTGGACGAAAATGTGGTGTCGGAAAATATCACTTGTCCATTTACTGTCAAAAAACTTCATATCTTAGATTTTTTGTACAAATTTCATCATTCAAAAAAAAATATTGTTCCTATTTCGTTTTTTATATAAAACAGTATGCACTGAAATGAATTTAATCTCTTTGAGATACATAAACATGTGTTTGTTTTATTTCTGTTTGAGCTTTTTAGTAGGAAAAATAGATTTTTTTTTACGAGTGACTCATACAGCATACAATTACAGAGATAGATTCATATTAAGATACCTGTACATAAGGATTAAAATTAGCCTTCAGAAATTTTTGCTGAAAATACTCTTAAAATTTTTAGTTAGTACTTTTATAATAGTACTTTTTTGAATAAGCATTTCTTAAACGAAAACATACAGCAGATGGATACTAAAATAGTATTCAGAATATGTGAAAATTATTTAATTATTTTTATTAATAAGACACACAAGTGCATTTGATGAAGTCAGTGAATAATGCTTTTAAATGTAAGAAAAGAACCATATTTTGTAGCAATTTACTTTATTTATGTTGTTTTTGATTAGCCCTCTCTCTGCGCAACCCACGATTTCCATGGGCAACGTAGATACAGTAAAATTTGTGCAACACGCGATTTCCATGGGTATGCATTTTATCCTACTATTTCGCTGTGCAACCCGTGCTGTTCCTCTTTATGATTTCATCTATATTTTTATGCTCATATTTTTCAGTTCCTACTATTAGCTCTCTCTCTCTCTCTATATATATATATATTTATTTATTTATCTTGGTGGAATTTTCAATTGTTAATAAAATACACTTTAAAGCGCTCAATTGAGCTGAAATTTTATATACATGATTATTTTGGATGACAATACAGTAATTTAATTATAATTAATAAAAATATTAATTGACTAAAACTAATTATTCAAAGAATTACAGATACAACTACGTTGGCATCATTTTTGGCGACTTAGAGACCATTTTGGCGACTTGTGTCAAAACTTGAAAAAGGTTTTTTTCTCACATTTTAAAGCACTCATTTGATCTGGAATTTTCTATACACTACTGTTTTGGGTAAAAATACGATAATTTAATTAAAATTAATTGACTGAAACTAATTATTTACAGATACAGTCGCGTTGGCTTCATTTTATATCGGCTTGGTTCAAAACTATACAAGATTTTTTTTCTCCCGTTTTAAAGCATTCAGTTGAACTGAAATTTTATATACACGATTGTTTTGGATGACAATAGGATACTTTAATGATAGTTAATAAAAATTAATTAACACAATGTTGTGATTCTGTCATATGTATACACATATATGTATTTATATTAATTGTAACTATATTTGATAAAAAGTAGCTAAAATAAAAATTTTCTTTGTTGATCTAAGTAGGAATTGAATTAAATTTTTTTTATATTACTTGTTATGCCCTAGTTCTATATTTTAAAATAAAAACTCTTTTATAAAATATTTTTGTACATCTTAATTTTAAAATGTAGTTTTAGTATGTAGATATGAAATACGTAATAATGAAATACGCAATTTTTGAGCCAACTTTCATAAAAATAACTACGCAGCTAGAGGCTTAACTCTCAACTATTTTATTTTAAAATTTTAATAAAAATCCCCGTATGGTCACTAAGCGCTCTAGAAATCACATGAATGTAATCATTAATATTCTTATAATACAGAAAAAAAATAGAAATTGATTCTCAAATAATAGTTATAATGGCAGAAATTAATGATTCAGAAACCAAAAAGACCTTTTTAGTGTCTTACTTTCTTTGACATGACATTATAACTATTATATAAATATCTTTCTATAAAATATTTTAAATGCTTTTTTATTTTAATTTGAATTTACGATTGTTTTTTCAAAAAAAAAAAAAAAAAATTCCATTTGTTTCACTTTTTATTTAATCCTTAATAATTAACAAGTTCCATCAAAAATTAAAACTTTAAACGCAGTCAAAAGTATTAAAAGGCAACAAAGATGCATTTCAAGTATCTCCGTTGCTTCCATTTATCTTACATTTAATTTAATTACAAAATTAAATGTTTCACTTAAACTTTATTAAGCAGCGTTCGAAGCATGTATCTTAAAAGAAAGGGAATGTATGCAACACACATAAAATTGAATAAGAGGTTAATTAAGTTATAGAAGTTGGAATTAGAAACAAATGTATACTATTATTACGCTTAATTAGTTCATTTTGTATTTAAATGAAAACTATTGAAATTAATTTAGGAAAAGTAACAGAGATATGCGGAAATTTAAAAGTTTAAACAACTGCATTATAATAAAGTACGGTAGAGATTTGTTCTTTTTTAAAAAATTAAATTAAGTTTCTATACCATTAGGAAGATTGGATAACTACTAAAGTAATTTTTTTTGTAATGAATGAAACCAGCCCAGTTTAAATTGAATTAGGTTTAAACAATTTAACAGAAGAAACACATTTTTATGTCTGCTGAGTTTAATTAATTATATTATCTGCATCAACATGAATTAAATGTAAAGTAATAAAGGTTCAATTATAAGGAAATTTGATTACTTCCTGTAAAAATATTAATCATTAAATTTATTTATAAGCAAACACTAACTACAGAGAACATATCTCAAAAAGACTAGCAAGAACTATGAAAATGATACAAGCAAAATTAGAGAATTAAATGTAAACAATCGGAAAAAAGGATTTTGAGAATAAAGAAAAATATTAAAAACGGAACAGAAAAGACAATAAAAATAATGTTGAAAAATCTAAACTCTACTAACAAGGAAAACATCCAAACAATAACATTCGACAAACACATAGACAGCAGGAAAATCACACAATGAAGGACAAAAGAGTAATCGAGATAATAAATATAAAATAGATGCTGCAGTGTTATGAACATTACTTACTCAGGACAGTTATTATATAAAAAAATAATTTATATAAAAGTGGGGAAGAATATGTTTCTTCCCCCTTTTTTTGTAAATAACACTGAGCGAAAACCAATAGGAAATAATGGATAGAAATATCTAAATCCATTACAAGATAGAGGTAACTTACCTAAAAATTGCACTTACAAATGAAAAGCCCGCGCTAAATCTGAGTGGAAACATTAATTTGTTGCCAGATTCTATACCCTAATACAGATTTAAATCAAAAGAGTGGCTGAAATGTAGCATTAACAAAAGATTAAAAAGAATGGAAATAAAAATTAATAATAGTTGCATATTATAGCATAACTATAACACCAGAGTAAATATGAATAAAATAATAGTAAGTAATTTCTAATCTAATATTAGATTATGGAGATAACTATAACAAAATATTTGTTTATAGTAATAAGCTATTATCAATCTCATAATTTTAATCCTAACTATTTTGAATAGCTTTATTTATATAACTATTAATAAAATTAATTGGGTATTTCTGATTTAAGCAATATTTAGTAAAATGTTTATAGTTATTTATAATGTCTGATTTTTTTGACACAAGAAATTTATTACGTTGTATATAATTAATAACAATATTTCTGAATATAGAAACATGTACATTACTCTCCCAATGAGGAACTTTTATAATATTGAAATTAAAATCTTCTCTTTTATCATAAATATTAGAAACTATTACATTTTCATATAATTTGACATGTATGTCAAGAAAATTTGCTTCATTGTTGTTATTATTTGTCTGTATTAAATTAAGATATATACATATATATATACACATATATATATAAATTTAAAAACTGGATAAAATGATGATAATTGCTTATATAAAACAAAAAATTTTTCTGTAAAATAATTAGCTAACGAATCTAAAACACAGAACTTCAAAAATTTTAATTTTATTTTAATAAGGTTTTTCATTATGGCAACGCAAAAATGAGGCTACTCATTAACACCAAAATACAGTTTTCAAGGCAAGGATTTGTTAGAAAGCCTTCTAGTTTTGTTCCTTAGAAATCCGAGATTTAGAGATCAAATTTTTAACTTGCTGTGCAAAATGTAACACTAAGATAATAAATATAAATAAATAAATAAACAAATATTAATAAATAATATAAATATAATAATACAATTTGTTACGAATAGTTTGCACCGAACGAAAGACACATACTTATTTTTTGCTATTAAATACGTGACCATTATAAATCAAAATTCATTTTTTGTTCAAAATTTATTTATGTCATAATATTCATCATATCTTCTATTAACGAAGATAATTATGATGTAGGTATGATCATTTACCAATATTTGGTTGGCATTTAGCTACGGTTGCTGACAAAAAATGTCCTTAGTTTAATATTTGATTCAAAACGGTTAAATATTTTTCGAAAAAAAATAAATAAAAACTCGCAATGAATAGAGGATATTTTATTTTTATAAAAATGTTACAAAGTATCTTAAAATAAATTCTTAATAATAATAAAACTATTATGAAATTATTATTAATGAAGCTAAAGCTAAGAAAGTCTTAATAATAATAAAACTATTAATGTAAGGCGCAAATATATAATGTTCCCTCTTTTCTTTAGAATATATTTATCTTACAATCGATAATTTGTAGTTCTAAATGAAATAAGTTCTAAGAGACATTTATATCTCATTGTATTAATTTTTGCAGAGGCGTGAAGCATCCTCATAAGAGCGCATTGTTGTGAAAGTCTATCCTTTAAAAAAGAACTTTGAATGAGATTATGTTAGCAATGTTTTCTTATTTTATCAACTGAGCAATACTCAACGAAAATTATTCAGTGTTTGAGGAATTGTACCTTTTAATTTTGACGTAAGAACCATTTCACACTTAATAGGTAGACTAAGAAAATCAATCATCAAGTAGTTGGTAGTGAACATTATAACTATAAAAGACGTTGATTTTGTCAGGGACAAGAGTCAATCGTGACTTATCCTGATTTTATGGGGGGCAGACAAATCCCAAAAACAAGAAAGAAAGCAGGTACGAGAATCAGTTTTGAGAAAAGAATGGTAAGAGATAAAGGCAAGAGACATCATAATGTCGTAGTGGTAAAATAAAGTTTAAATATATATATATATATATGTATAGTAAAATAAAATAAAAGTGAAGAAGTACTAGAACCTACAGTGCTAAGGCAGGAAGAAATTGGAATTCACCAGACACAACAAATGTAGATACAAAAAAGTCTTTCGACTAAACTGGAGACCTATTATGATTTCTAAAGCTGTCGCTGAATATATATATATAGCATGATTGACTCTTCTAAGTAAACTATAGCATCAAAAATAAGTCGAAGACAATTTTAGAATTAGTTTCGATAATGCATACTGAAAAAATAAAACAGTTCATCGCAGTGGATAGTATAAAAAAAAATCATAAAATGCCTAGTTAAATCACTAAAAAAAGGAGAATTTCATTATAAAAAATAATGGTTTTCGAATTTTTTTTCTCTCTCTCGATGCTATGTCATAATAACTTTTAAAAAAAACTGTCACAATTTTTAGTTGCTAATGGCATTTCAATCTTACTTTGAAAAAACATTGTCCAATGCTAAGATAAAGTTCCAGAGCATAATGAAATCCTAGTTTTTATTGAATTTATTGATTGAATTTAATTTGGGATCCCTCAAGTTTTGTACAACTGGAATGTCATGGCTTAAAGAGAAAAAAATATATATTAAAATTTCTTAATGAAGATCTGGATTGTGAAGATAATTCATTTAATTTACCTTTATGAGATTTGACTAAATGAAAGTAAATCAATAATGGAAACGTTTTGAAATGAAATGTTATTTCGTAACATTTTTCATATAATAAATATAAACAAAACCAAACTATATTTTAAGGTCAACTTAAGTACAACAATAGTACAATACGTCGTTTACTTCCTACAAAATATAAAAGTAAAATAGTTTTGAGCTTAAAAACATATGAAAATTTACAAGCGTATCCGTAAAAGTTGAAACTTTTTATTTTATTAAAGAATATTTTATTTGATTCTCGTTCTAATTTTACATTTTTCTAACGAGATTATTGTTCTATTAGTTTCTCCTGGAAGAATTAAGAAAGAAAAAGAGAAACGATATTCATGTATGAATAATTTCATTGTTTTGTTCCCCATAACTTCACACAAAATTGGTATTATCTTATATTGTATTATCTTATAAATTTGGTTGAAAACGAATTAATACAGACAGTTAAAAGAACAGAAAAATTGAAAGTAGAAAATTAAAAAAAGCAATTCAAAAAGAAACTGATTACATCTTTAAATTTTTATTGAATATACCAAGAAATTTGTGACACTTTAAATAAATAGCCCCTGGATATTTTTTAAACCACTGAAAAACTCGAACATATCCGTTTTGACGACGGTAACCCTACACATAAAATTCCTAAAATGACAGTTGTTTATACCCTAGTGACTTCACAGACCCCGACGGGGTACTTATCTTCAACCTTCCTAAAGTCTTTATCCGATCAAACCTCGAGAAATCCGCAGAGGAACTTTTCGAAACCCTTCCTGAAACCTTGTTCCGTGACCTGACTTTGGAAAAGCATTTCAAAGATTGGTTCATATCCCGATGCAATGCAAATAAGAAGCCTTTTCCACAGAACCAGTCTTGTGTATCGATGAAGCAGCCTTTCTCAATGTCACGTTCTGAGAAAAAAAATTCTTTTTTACCCAAAAAAGGGATTTGTGGTGGCACAAAGTTTAAACACAAAAAGTTGTCCATAAAATAATGTGTACTACTTTTATAAATGTAGAGGATTGTACAATACTATTATAAAAAAACGTGTTGAAAATTTTTAGAAACAGAAAAGGTATTTCAGTTTTATCACTGATAAGATCTAATATGAGCATATATCATCAGTATTAATATAAAATTTGAATAAGACAAATTACATGGAATCAAATACATGTAAAGTTTTGGTTAAAAGTAACACATTTACAACGTATTACTCATTTTGTTATTTTCATATTAGTGGTATAAAATTGATGCTAAAAATATTAAAATTCATATTTTCAAATATTAAAGTTAATACTAATAAAAAGTATTATAAAATTATTATTTTAAATATCTTTATCTTCAAAATCATACACTAGTTAAATGCAGGATGTGATAAAATACTAATAGTTACATTCTGCAGACAGTCCCATTTATAAAAGGTACAAATTTGAAAAATAGGAAAATATAGATACACTGAATATTATTTTGTATTTCTCATCATATGAATACATATATGTAATGCTACTTTAGTTAAAAAGTAGGGAAAATTTCAAATTTTTTCTAAAGTATCCAATAGTCTAATTCTTTGCGGCAGTCAATGGTTATGATCAAGCGCTTCATGTCCGGTGATGTACCTTTTGAATCAAGAGCACAATACCTGAACCCTCTAACGATGTCATGAGTAATAATGGTTGGTACCTGCAAATTAAAAGGAACTGAGCCTTAAAATATTCACATGATGTAGCTTTAACGTTAGGAAAATAGGATACAAGCTTTAATTGTATCCCATTCAATCCATTTTGTGACAAAACCTTGACTATTGATTGATCAGGACTCGAAACTAAGAAGCCATTACTAGCCGCTGTAGAACATTATTAACTAAAGCGAGCCAACTTATCTTTTTGTACCTATTATTTTAATATTTGGGGCTGAAGAAATGTAAAAATTATAATATTAGACTACATTTTCTAAAGTTTCAATTATTGTTTTCATGTAACTAACAAAAAAATATTAACATATTTCCGAATGTATCTTATCATTAAGTTCTGTTGATATTATTACTGAAATGCAAATAAAAATATTTTTTTTTAAAAAAAAATTTTAAACATTAAGGTATTCGACTACTTACGAAAGCTTTATTTTGAAAAAATGGAGATATGGGGATTTTTTTGTGATTTTTAGATTTATTTAGTATATTTTAAGGAAAAAATCGTAAAATTGAAAACAGGAAAAAAATTTTATTATTAAAATGGGAAAAAAAACTGGTGGAAATGTACAAAAAAATTACATAAACGTGGCCCGCTCTGTACAAAAATGTTTTGAACAAATTTTCAATTTTTCAATTTAATGTGTTACTTTGTTAGTCATGTTTGAAATGACCTTCAGGATAAGAGATATTTTAATTTTTACAAAAACTAGAGCACTCTATCTTAGTTACTATATGAAATGGCTTAAAAAAACAGTGATCATATTCACATAAAGGACTGTAAATTTTGAAATAAAACAGTGATTGATAAATCTGAAGGTCAAAACACTTCTACTGTTATTCGAAACATTCACAAAAAATTTCAGCAAATTATTTTCAAAACTTTTTGAGCCATAGCTGTCCCCGTTTGAGTTTTTTTTGAAAAAAACACATTCCGAGTAAAACGCAATTTTAAGTATCTTCAGTAGATGTTTGCACTGAATAGTTTTATAAATAAAATGGTGAATTCATTGGAATGGATGGATTTTGATTTTATTTGTGATTTTTTTAAATTAACACCACACGAATGCTAATGGCATTGGCCTCATAATTTTGAGACTCGGTCAGGTGACGAGGTATTTCACTCCCTAAACTTCCGCACCACACTAAGTGGTAAGGATTTTAAGCCATAACATGTATCAGCCCTTCCTCTAAGCAAATTTTCTGAGCACCTAGCCCTCAAATCGACGACTCAACTGCGCAGGTCATGAGTTCGCGACTATGACCATTAGGATACAACAACTATTGGAATAAACGGAGTACAACGAAAAGAATGTTAACAGTTGTAAAAGTAGGGCTTTAACTCGGATATTCCTAAAACTTTTGTTTCTTTTTAAAAAGTTTCTTTACTGTCAGTACTAGGAAGGAAACTTCGGGTCTTATTTCCCCAGAGCTGCACAACTCTCTTTCCTTTTCCTTTATTTCCACCTTTCATTCCTTAAACTTTTTTCCAGAGGTTATTTTTTTTCTCTTTTTTTTCATATTATTTTATTCATCTTGAACAACCGAGGAGGAATTTTGATCAAGTACGTTGATAGGGTTACTGACTTTGTATATAAAACATTCAATGTTTCCCACTTGAATTTAAAATGATAGGGAAAAAAAGGAACAAAATGTTTGCACTTTTATACAATTCGAAAAAAAAAAATTCGAATGTAATTTCAAAGATAAGGATAACAATTCAAAATTGAAGAATTGAGTGTCAGGATTCTTTATTATCAATATTTGAATAAGTTACCTACAATAGATATTTGTAAATTGCTTATTCTTAAAATTTAATTTATTTTGAAAAAAATCTTTGAACTATAAATTTTTTTATTTGTTTATAATAAAAACACAATTTTTCTTATAAACACAAGATTTTATTACAATTTGATTTACGTGTTGTAATAAAATTGAATAATTTTGTATTCATTCATTATTTTTGAAACGTCACTCGTGTTTTATTGTATAGTATGATATATTACCTTTTTTCTATGTGATTTCTACATTTTTAATTAAATTTATTTCTAATTTATCATTACAATTGCAGAAAACAAACTAAATCATGAAAAAGGAAACGAATTTATTGTTTTGTTGAAAAATCGTTATATACTACATGAAACTTAAATCAGTGCTTCTCAAATTTTAAATATTTGTGATCTAATTTTATATCCTAATATTCATCGCGTCCTCCCGTAAAATAACAATGTATTTATTTCAATTAATAATAATGTACTTTATACTCTAAAGCTACAATACGGCCTTAATTTTAAATTGTACACTATATAAGTATTAAATTTTGCTCATGCTGCTCTCCTTCTCTCTCTATCAAAGTAATAGATATTTTAAGTAAGTTATTTTTAAGTAATAGAATAAGTATTACACACACTACTTTTTCCTTCTAATTTTTTAATTGGAACAGATTGCAAAATAATTTTTAATTAAATTAAATATTTATTTCCTTAAGCATCCATATAAAGATCTCAATAAAGTATAAAAAAAGAACGTAGTGTCCATTTCTAACACTATTATTTCCTTTGAAATACTTTGATTTGCAAGACAAGCCTATGGAAGTCATTAGTAATTTTTAAACTTGGTTTTAATTATTATTTATAAGTTAATTATTAAATACATAATGCAGTACTGATGCATTTTTTCTAAGCATATTATATCAGTGTAAGTATGCATTTTATTTTTAATTATGAAAGAACGTATTTTGTTTTGTTCCTTTCAGTAAATTAATTATGTTTTAAAATAATCTTTTATTTTCGACAGTTTGATTATGCAAGAGCCACCCCCTCCCCCCGTAGGGTTATCACGCTCCCTAATGAGGCACACCCCACAGTTTGAAAATTGCTGATTTAGGTATATATCACAACTCATATTCTAAGAAATTTACCCATTTATTCTTAATAGCTTTATGGTAGAACATTCCCTCATTTATCTACAAGAAAGAGATTGATATTTTTTACAATTATTTATATAAGTATTTTTATAGGCAGTTTCATAATTACTATTCAGCAACATAACTTTATTATAAATTTTCCAATTATTTCCTGAACCAAAGAAAACTAAATGACTTCTTATTTTACCTAAATATCTCCTAAGGAGCAAATATTTTGTAGTATAAGACACTTTTCTAGCAAAAATAAAAATGTATTCTGATGCGATTCATTTTAAGATTAATTATAATACAATAAAAAGAATCTAAACTTGTATTTATCCATATTCAAAAGTTTTAATAGATATTTTAAATGAACAGTACAATTAATATTATAACATGTTATTTAATATGACTGTATTTTACGAGAAGAAAGATAAGAAATCAGAGTTAAATTTTTTCTTCATTTAAATAGACATCTTCATTTTGAAGTATTATGTTCTAACCGCAATTTTAGAAATATTTTTAATGAATTATCCCTAAATTTGGAAACTCATATATTTTTGATTCTCTAATTTAACTGCAATTCCATCGCAAATAGCTTAAGATTTTTTAAATTATAGAAATTTCAGAACTTCAAATAGAAAATACTATGGAATAAGATTTCTTCGCAAATACTATCAATTAAGGTATCCGACTACGTTCGGAATCATGATTTAAAAAAAACGCATAAATGCATAATTTTCATGATATTTAGTGAAACTTAGATTAGAATGCATGTATAAAATTGTTTTAAGGACATAATGACAAAAAAAATTTATTTAAATACAATATTTTGGCAAAAAATCAAATTAGAATAAACTTTATTCCAAATGTTCTCCTTTTGTAAAAAATGCTTCTATTGTATTAATATTTTGCCTGTATATAGCTCAGACCTCT
>BMAV01014253.1:272939-291989 GCA_019973955.1 Trichonephila inaurata madagascariensis | reverse complement strand
GCGTGACAACTCTACGACCCCGTTGGGGGAGGGGTGTTGGTGGGTGGGTGGGAGAAAGAAAGATAACGGCACTTATAAAGCTTTCCACAGAGTAAAAGATCTTAAATTAGCATTATATGAAGCTGGATTATGTTTTGATGCTCTTCGTAAAATGCAGATGGCATTATCTATGATTCTTCTAAACTGACGCAATTTTTTTTACTTGGAAGATTGAATATACAGGTTTTTCTTATAAAACGATATAATCATCTTATTGTATATATGAGTGCATAAATATATATAAATTTGTAAATCGTTTCCTTAAAATACGTCTTATTGCACTAAGATTTCAAGTTGAGTTACTGAGTTTGCTATTTAAAGCAGTGTTTCTCAAACTGCGGGGTGTGGCCCCCTTGGGGGCGTGACAACTCAGCGAGGGGGAAGCGAGCATATTGAAAAGTCAAAAACAAAAGATTATTTAAAAATTATTAAAAATATTAGTTAAAAAAATATTAATTTACTAAAAGTAAACAAAATACAATCTGACATAATAAAAAATAAAATACACATTTACACTGATATATTACACTTGTAAATGTATCAGTGCTACACAATGTTTTTTTTAATAATTAATTTAACAATACTAAGTTAATAACAAATTTATTAAGTAGCAGTAACCCCATGGGCTTGTCATATATATAATTAAAAAGAAAAATTAATACTTACCTTGATAATTTGTACGGTTTATAATTAATCCCTTAAATGCCGATTAAAATTTACGTGATTCGCTTCCCAATGCTAACCGTTTTCCACATAGGCACGCGTATACGACGTATGGGGGGAATAAAGAAGCAAATAACCTGAAATAAGTAAATCCTTTGTAAACATTATCAAGGTCATTTTATTGCATTCCATAGACTTCGGAATTATTTTGATGGATAGCAGTGCACTGAGAAGACTGTACTTCGGAAAGATGTATATATACGCACGAAAAAAAACCGCTTCGGCTTGGCGAGACGTTTATATACGCTTGGGGCTCTTAAGAGGTTAAAGTCGTATCGTAGATTTAGCGTCATAGTATAGTATTATTGAATTCAATACAATTTTACTGTACGAGAGGGGCCCGATGAAAATTATGATTGAATATTGGACTGCAAATATTGCAACTTTGAGAAGCACTGATTTAAAGCGTTAAAATCAAACATGGGAATTAAATTTGATTATATGCATATGAATATGTACGTTTCTTAAATCTTTTTTTGTAATCAAACAGTAATTTCCTCAGTTCGTAAATGGATTTTTTTTCAGAAATTTCTTTGAATTCTAATGTTTCAAATACGTATAAGTACTTGAAATGGCAAAAAAGGTGTAATCAAGTTTTATCAGCTCTTTTTTTAATAATAATATATGAATTTCTATAATTCTGCACCATTAATAACACAGTTTAAATTTTCATTTGCTTAAGTACTTCTAATATGAGATCTGATTGTAATCACAGGACATAACATTGTAGTACTGCTCTTAACTGTGCTTCTCTCAGATGAGTTGCAAAAGATTCAATTTATTTTAATAAGCGTATATTAAATATTCCAGGTTTAATAAATGCGTTGCTGTATGATATTGTAATTTTTGGATGTACCAATGATTTTTCTATAATATCAGTAAGCTTTAAAATTAAGATTTATTAAAATTAATAACTATTCTAGAAATATGTAAATCTTTTTAAAATGTTTAATTGATTTTATTAATCATCAAAACTGATGATTATATGCTTGTACAGACAATAATTCATTCAGTAGTTAAGGAATTAGTACTACAATAAACAAAGTTTCTTTTCTACTTTCTCCAGACTTTAATTGCTTGCATGTCCAGGGAATCTAACTAAACATATTTTAAGCAAGTTATCTTTCTCCTCTTTGACTGAGATTTACTAAAATGGTTTAGTTATTACTATTTGTTTAACCAGTTAATATGAAAGCAACATTTTTAGATAATCATTTGATGACTCTTCTTTGTTGTATCATAAGTATTTATCATATTATAGGTATATATACACTGGTGTGCAAAACTTAAGCAACAGGTGGGTTTATTGCCATAACTTCACGAAAAATCATCTGAGAGACATGAAATTCGGAAATGAGGGAGAGTATTATGTACGTAAGGGATGATGAAAGCATCGGCGCTGAAAAAGGAATACAACGCATACGGTATGGAATCAAACAAAAACAAGCTTTATTGAACGCATAGTATCGTGCTCATGATTGTCTATCCAACAGGAAGAACAACAAGCAGATGTTCCTTAATATGGCATATGCCCTCCCCTTACTACAATGGTTGCTTCGCACCGTCTCCGCATACTCAGAAACAGCTGGTGCAACATTTCTTGAGGTGGGAGTGCCCATTCCTCAATCAACATCTGTTTGAGTTGTTGGTTGTACTCCGGATGATGTAAGCTTGTGGCAATACGTCTCCCCAAAGCATCCCACATATGTTCGATGGGATTTAAATCTGGGGAGCACGCTGGCCCAATCCATTCGAGTGATATCTTAACTTTCCAGCAGCTCCTCGACAGCAAGAGTGCGATGTGGCCGTGCATTGTCATCCATAAAAATGAAGTCTGGGCCAATGGCACCTCGGAAAAGACGCACATGGGGAAGAAGTACCACCTCACAATAGAGATCCCCGGTTACAGACCCTCTGTCGAAAATGTAAAGCTCAGTTCACCCGTTCAGCATAATGCCTCCCCAGACAAGAACTCCAGGACCACCGTAACGGTGTCTTTCCTTGATGTTACTGGGATAAAAGGATAAACTGGATCAGTTGTCCAGTTTTTGTGTTCTCTGACCCACTGTAAACGGTGGTTTCGGTGTCCAACTTTCAACGGGAGGCAGCGTTCAAGACGGCGGGCGAACAGACCCCCTTTGTGAAGGCGTCTGGCCACAGTAAACCGCGACACTTGTCGACCCGTTGCTGTACAGAGTTTCTGAGCAATGGCGCTAGCTGACTGCTGTCGACCTCTTTTCACCTGCAGGATGATATATCGGTCATCCCCTGCAGTTGTCGTCCTCGGGTGGCCACCACCAACCTTTCTAACAGCTGTACCTGTGGTTTGGAACGCTTTACAAGCGCGCGAAACGACACTTTTGTTGATTCAGAACTCTGCAGCTACACTGGTGACAATACGCCATTCCTCCAGCTTTCCGATCATTCTTCCACGTTTGAAGTCGTCCAGGTGATTTCTTCTAGCCATATTTCACGAACTGACTCACTGGCACTTGCAGCGAATATGTTGAATTGCGTCTCCGTCCTTCATTTTATTCTACTGTTGAGCAGCGCGCCGACATCACGCGTTTTGCGTACGCTCACATCGCTTCTGACGTTTTGTTCCTGATATTTGCATACGCATGACGTTTCTACTGACTTACGTGTTCACTAGACTGATCTCCAGACCTCCTTTTCTGCAATTTCATGGCTATCTGCTAACTTTTCACATTGTTGCTTAAGTTTTGCACACCAGTGTATATATATTTTCATTGATTACTTTCTGAAATAGTTCTTGAAAAGCAATGATATATTATTATGTATCTGGGCATCAGATGTAATAGGTTATATTCGTGAGTCTGACTAATCCTCTAGGGTAAATAATTTCTATGACATATGATTATAAAATGTCTTTTTTGTAAAAGAACCTTGGTTACTATTTAAAGTCAAGTGAAGATGAAACTTGGGAGGATAGTGATTGCTGTCATACGGAGTCTAAGAAGTTAGAAAGATTAATATTGAAAATTGCCGTGGTTCAATTTGAAAGAATACGATGGGTTATTCTAGGACTAGCATTACTATTTTAAATCTGTCTTTGACAAGTATATTAAGTTTCTGGATACTCTCTTAGACTATATATATATATACTATTTAAGCTAACATGCTCTTACAGCTCCGGTTGAATTTATGCAGTGATTAGATAGTCATAATAAAGTGCGTATTTTAAGAAAATGTTTCATCCATTAGTGAACTCTAACACTCAAACAAACGAGATTTCATGAATTAGAATTCATATAATGTTTTTAGTAAGAAAATTTTGTTTCTATAAATGGAAGAATTTTCTCCCTCTCTCTCTCTCCATATATATATATATATATATATATATATATATATATCCTCAAAAAGAAATATTTTTAAGGCTGCCATTCCTTACATATAATTAAGAATGTTATTAATTTTCTCATTCATAAATTCAAGATTGTAGTTAAAGATTTAGTAAATAGTTCTTCTGAGAATTGTACCATATTATTCATGAATAAATCATATAATAACATTTATTTTTAAAAAAGTTAATATGTATGTATATTGCTTACCTATGAATAATGTTCGCATTAAGATGTCTTTTAAATATAATAAAAAAATGATAGCTCAATTTTTAATTACAATACTATTAAGGATTTGTAAAATAATAATAATATTGTTTGTAATTGTAAAGATTATTTTTTTTCTGATCTTGTAAGCGATCATCACAAACATATTGTAACAGGTAATTTAAATATTGTTAAAGATTATACTCTCAAAGAAATAATGTCCATACTTACTAGTTATAGATTAATGATCTTTAATGATAATAATGCTATTAAAAAACAAATTTCTAAAGATATTTGTAAATTTATTACAAAATTTTCAATTAGACATAGTTTTCCTATTGTAGCTTTCAATGAATTTAAATGCAAAATTTTAAATTAATTACTGAACATTAACTATAAAACTGATAGTGATATAATTTACAAAATTATTAAGTATCCAAATTGTGCGGAACTACAAAAGAACTACATTATCGTTTGTGTTTATAAAGTGCCGGGTAATTATGCAATTATTTGCAAGTGCCTTTATGCTAATACGCTAAACAAATATTTTTAGAATAATACTGCTTTTAAAAATCTAATTCAAGCAATAGAGAAATTTTTAATCGAATCTCTGCTTTTTATAAAAAACTAGATTTACTTATTTCGGATATTAAATTACCTAATATTTTCCTAACTCAGAATTTCATAAAAAATACTTTTAAATTTAGAACTATAACGAATAGTTTTAAAACTTATATTACACATCCAGGCAAGAAGCTGCAAAATATTATTAAATCCACATTAGACAAAATTGATAACTGCGTGATTTTTTGCTTAAGTTGCTTCGTCTTCATATTTCTTTACAGTTTGCATTTTTATATGTACATTTTTATCCTAGTTTTTTCTATAAATTTTTTTTCTTACTATTCTTTTCTATGAGAAAAAACCTTATGGTTCTCTCTTCATAACTACATTTCATTTTACTGTCTGGTTTATCATCCACGCATTTTAGAAATAGGCTTCACTTTTCAACAGGGCTCTGTTTTTTTATTATGTCAAAAATTTCTGCTGTACGTACCATAAAGGGGCTCAACCCTAATTCATTGGCCTTAATTCAGCGACAGCTTCAGAAATCATAATAGATCTCATTTTAATTTTAGTCCAAAGACTTTTTCTGTATCTTCAATTGTTATGTTACTTGGAATTCATTTTCTTTCTTCTTTGGCCTTGTAGGTTATACAACTTTTTCACTCTTAGTATTTTATTATACTCTATATATATATATATACAAGCAGCTTAAAATTTTATTGAACCTTATTCTTTCATTAACTTTCATTCTCTATAGTATTTTTATTAAGCTAATAATTGAGATATACTTTCAAATAACAACAATCCATTGCTTTTGCTTCCAATGATAAATACAAAATAAATTTAATGCATCTTATCTCATGTAATATTTTCAGTATATTTATAATTAATTCAAAACTATTATTTAAAAGACATATTAAGTAGTTTTTAAATACGATTTACAAATTTCAAAACATTTTTTTTCCACTTGAATGTAAACAATGTTTTCCTCCAACTTTTTAACGGAAAAAAATACGATATTAGTAGAAATATCAATGATTTTAGCTAGTCATTCAAGACCTTATACCCAATATTTCAAAAAGTGTACTTCAAAAATCATATATCTTCTAAACTTATCTTTCATGTAAAATATGACTATTTATATAAAAAAAGACAAATTTTCTTAATCTGATATCTTACAAGATGTTATCTGAAAGATTGATGCCTCGTTCTATGAAGCATTAATCCATGTTATTCAGACAAGAAAGCATAGCTATACTTCTGCCATACCAACAAGAAATGAGGAAGAAAATCTAGGAAAGAAAAGATTGGTCACTAGTGCAAAAGCTGTTCATCATTGAACGAAAATGTGGTGTCGGAAAATATCACTTGTCCATTTACTGTCAAAAAACTTCATATCTTAGATTTTTTTGTACGAATTTCATCATTCAAAAAAAATATTGTTTCTATTTCATTTTTATATAAAACAGTATGCACTGAAATGAATTTAATCTTTTTCAGATATATAAACATTTCATGTGTTTGTTTTATTTCTGTTTGAGCTGTTTAATGGGAAAAAACAGATTTTTTTTACTAGTGACTCATAAAGCATACAATTACAGAGATAGATTCATATTAAAATACCTGTATGTAAAGATTAAAATCAGTCTTCAGAAAGTTTTGCTGAAAATACTCTTAGAATTTTTAGTTAGTTCTTTTATAATAGTTAGTACTTTTTGAATAAGCATTTTTTAAATGAAAACATACAGCAGATGGATACTAAAAGAGTATTCAGAATATGTGAAAATTATTTAATTATTTTTATTAATAAGACACACAATTGCATTTGATGAAGCTAGTGAATAATGCTTTTAAATGTAAGAAAAGAATTATATTTTGTAGGAATTTACTTCATTCATGTTAAGTTTTTGATTAACCCTCTCTCTGCGCAACCCACGATTGTCATGGGCAACATAGATACAGTAAAATTTGTGCAACACGCGATTTCCATGGGTATGCATTTTTTCCTACTATTTAGCTGTGCAACCCGTGCTGTTCCTCTTTATGATTTCATCTATATTTTTATGCTTATATTTTTCAATTCCTACTATTAGCTCTCTCTCTCTCTCTATATATATATATATTTATTTATTTATTTATCATGGTGGAATTTTCAATTGTTAATAAAATACACTTTAAAGCGCTCAATTGAGCTGAAATTTTATATACATGATTATTTTGGATGAAAATACAGTAATTTAAGTATAATTAATAAAAATTAATTGATTAAAACTAATTATTCAAAGAATTACCGATACAGCCACGTTGGCACCATTTTTGGCGACTTAGAGACCATTTTGGCGACTTGTGTCAAAACTTTAAAGTTTTTTTTCTCACATTTTAAACAGCTCATTTGAGCTGAAATGTTCTATACACTATTGTTTTGGGTAAAAACGATAATTTAACGATAATTAATTAAAATTAATTGACTGAAACTAATTATTTAAAGAATTACAGATACAGCCACGTTGGTTTCCTTTTTAGCGACTTTGGTCAAAACTTTAAAAGATTTTTTTTCTAACGTTTTAAAGCATTCAGTTGAGCTGAAATTTTATATACACGATTGTTTTGGATGACAATACGATACTTTAATGATAATTAATAAAAATTAATTAACACTTAATGTTGTGATTCTGTCATATGTATATACATATATGTATTTATATTAATTGTGTAACTATTTGATAAAAAGTAGCTAAAATAAAATTTTTCTTTGTTGATCTAAGTAGGAATTGACTTCAAAATTTTTTTTATATTACTTGTTATACCCTAGTTCTATATTTTAAAATAAAAACTCTTTTATAAAATATTTTTGTACATCTTAATTTTAAAATGTAGTTTTAGTATGTAGATATGAAATACGTAATAAAGAAATACGCAATTTTTGAGCCAACTTTCATAAAAATAACTACGCAGCTAGAGGCGTAACTCTCAACTATTTTATTTTAAAATTTTAATAAAAATCCCCGTATGGTCACTAAGTGCTCTAGAAATCACATGAATGTAATCATTAATATTCTTATAACACAGAAAAAAAAATAGAAATTGATTCTCAAATAATAGTTATAATGGCAGAAATTAATGATTCAGAAACCAACAAGATACTTTGGCATCCTACTTTCTTTGACATGACATTATAACTATTATATAAATATCTTTCTATAAAATATTTTAATTATTTACTTTTTTATTTCAATTTGAATTTACGACTGTTTTTTCAAAAAAAAATTCCATTTGTTTCATTTTTTATTTAATCCTTAATAATTAACAAGTTCCATCGAAAATTAAAATTTTAAACGCAGTCAAAAGTATTAAAAGGCAACAAAGATGCATTTCAAGTATCTCCGTTGCTTCCATTTATCTTACATTTAATTTAATTACAAAATTAAATGTTTCACTTAAACTTTATTAAGCAGCGTTCGAAGCATGTATCTTAAAAGAAAGGGAATGTATGCAACACACATAAAATTGAATAAGAGGTTAATTAAGTTATAGAAGTTGGAATTAGAAACAAATGTATACTATTATTACGCTTAATTAGTTCATTTTGTGTTTAAATGAAAACTATTGAAATTAATTTAGGAAAAGTAACAGAGATATGCGGAAATTTAAAAGTTTAAACAACTGCATTATAATAAAGTACGGTAGAGATTTGTTCTTTTTTAAAAAATTAAATTAAGTTTCTATACCATTAGGAAGATTGGATAACTACTAAAGTAATTTTTTTTGTAATGAATGAAACCAGCCCAGTTTAAATTGAATTAGGTTTAAACAATTTAACAGAAGAAACACATTTTTATGTCTGCTGAGTTTAATTAATTATATTATCTGCATCAACATGAATTAAATGTAAAGTAATAAAGGTTCAATTATAAGGAAATTTGATTACTTCCTGTAAAAATATTAATCATTAAATTTATTTATAAGCAAACACTAACTACAGAGAACATATCTCAAAAAGACTAGCAAGAACTATGAAAATGATACAAGCAAAATTAGAGAATTAAATGTAAACAATCGGAAAAAAGGATTTTGAGAATAAAGAAAAATATTAAAAACGGAACAGAAAAGACAATAAAAATAATGTTGAAAAATCTAAACTCTACTAACAAGGAAAACATCCAAACAATAACATTCGACAAACACATAGACAGCAGGAAAATCACACAATGAAGGACAAAAGAGTAATCGAGATAATAAATATAAAATAGATGCTGCAGTGTTATGAACATTACTTACTCAGGACAGTTATTATATAAAAAAATAATTTATATAAAAGTGGGGAAGAATATGTTTCTTCCCCCTTTTTTTGTAAATAACACTGAGCGAAAACCAATAGGAAATAATGGATAGAAATATCTAAATCCATTACAAGATAGAGGTAACTTACCTAAAAATTGCACTTACAAATGAAAAGCCCGCGCTAAATCTGAGTGGAAACATTAATTTGTTGCCAGATTCTATACCCTAATACAGATTTAAATCAAAAGAGTGGCTGAAATGTAGCATTAACAAAAGATTAAAAAGAATGGAAATAAAAATTAATAATAGTTGCATATTATAGCATAACTATAACACCAGAGTAAATATGAATAAAATAATAGTAAGTAATTTCTAATCTAATATTAGATTATGGAGATAACTATAACAAAATATTTGTTTATAGTAATAAGCTATTATCAATCTCATAATTTTAATCCTAACTATTTTGAATAGCTTTATTTATATAACTATTAATAAAATTAATTGGGTATTTCTGATTTAAGCAATATTTAGTAAAATGTTTATAGTTATTTATAATGTCTGATTTTTTTGACACAAGAAATTTATTACGTTGTATATAATTAATAACAATATTTCTGAATATAGAAACATGTACATTACTCTCCCAATGAGGAACTTTTATAATATTGAAATTAAAATCTTCTCTTTTATCATAAATATTAGAAACTATTACATTTTCATATAATTTGACATGTATGTCAAGAAAATTTGCTTCATTGTTGTTATTATTTGTCTGTATTAAATTAAGATATATACATATATATATACACATATATATATAAATTTAAAAACTGGATAAAATGATGATAATTGCTTATATAAAACAAAAAATTTTTCTGTAAAATAATTAGCTAACGAATCTAAAACACAGAACTTCAAAAATTTTAATTTTATTTTAATAAGGTTTTTCATTATGGCAACGCAAAAATGAGGCTACTCATTAACACCAAAATACAGTTTTCAAGGCAAGGATTTGTTAGAAAGCCTTCTAGTTTTGTTCCTTAGAAATCCGAGATTTAGAGATCAAATTTTTAACTTGCTGTGCAAAATGTAACACTAAGATAATAAATATAAATAAATAAATAAACAAATATTAATAAATAATATAAATATAATAATACAATTTGTTACGAATAGTTTGCACCGAACGAAAGACACATACTTATTTTTTGCTATTAAATACGTGACCATTATAAATCAAAATTCATTTTTTGTTCAAAATTTATTTATGTCATAATATTCATCATATCTTCTATTAACGAAGATAATTATGATGTAGGTATGATCATTTACCAATATTTGGTTGGCATTTAGCTACGGTTGCTGACAAAAAATGTCCTTAGTTTAATATTTGATTCAAAACGGTTAAATATTTTTCGAAAAAAAATAAATAAAAACTCGCAATGAATAGAGGATATTTTATTTTTATAAAAATGTTACAAAGTATCTTAAAATAAATTCTTAATAATAATAAAACTATTATGAAATTATTATTAATGAAGCTAAAGCTAAGAAAGTCTTAATAATAATAAAACTATTAATGTAAGGCGCAAATATATAATGTTCCCTCTTTTCTTTAGAATATATTTATCTTACAATCGATAATTTGTAGTTCTAAATGAAATAAGTTCTAAGAGACATTTATATCTCATTGTATTAATTTTTGCAGAGGCGTGAAGCATCCTCATAAGAGCGCATTGTTGTGAAAGTCTATCCTTTAAAAAAGAACTTTGAATGAGATTATGTTAGCAATGTTTTCTTATTTTATCAACTGAGCAATACTCAACGAAAATTATTCAGTGTTTGAGGAATTGTACCTTTTAATTTTGACGTAAGAACCATTTCACACTTAATAGGTAGACTAAGAAAATCAATCATCAAGTAGTTGGTAGTGAACATTATAACTATAAAAGACGTTGATTTTGTCAGGGACAAGAGTCAATCGTGACTTATCCTGATTTTATGGGGGGCAGACAAATCCCAAAAACAAGAAAGAAAGCAGGTACGAGAATCAGTTTTGAGAAAAGAATGGTAAGAGATAAAGGCAAGAGACATCATAATGTCGTAGTGGTAAAATAAAGTTTAAATATATATATATATATATGTATAGTAAAATAAAATAAAAGTGAAGAAGTACTAGAACCTACAGTGCTAAGGCAGGAAGAAATTGGAATTCACCAGACACAACAAATGTAGATACAAAAAAGTCTTTCGACTAAACTGGAGACCTATTATGATTTCTAAAGCTGTCGCTGAATATATATATATAGCATGATTGACTCTTCTAAGTAAACTATAGCATCAAAAATAAGTCGAAGACAATTTTAGAATTAGTTTCGATAATGCATACTGAAAAAATAAAACAGTTCATCGCAGTGGATAGTATAAAAAAAAATCATAAAATGCCTAGTTAAATCACTAAAAAAAGGAGAATTTCATTATAAAAAATAATGGTTTTCGAATTTTTTTTCTCTCTCTCGATGCTATGTCATAATAACTTTTAAAAAAAACTGTCACAATTTTTAGTTGCTAATGGCATTTCAATCTTACTTTGAAAAAACATTGTCCAATGCTAAGATAAAGTTCCAGAGCATAATGAAATCCTAGTTTTTATTGAATTTATTGATTGAATTTAATTTGGGATCCCTCAAGTTTTGTACAACTGGAATGTCATGGCTTAAAGAGAAAAAAATATATATTAAAATTTCTTAATGAAGATCTGGATTGTGAAGATAATTCATTTAATTTACCTTTATGAGATTTGACTAAATGAAAGTAAATCAATAATGGAAACGTTTTGAAATGAAATGTTATTTCGTAACATTTTTCATATAATAAATATAAACAAAACCAAACTATATTTTAAGGTCAACTTAAGTACAACAATAGTACAATACGTCGTTTACTTCCTACAAAATATAAAAGTAAAATAGTTTTGAGCTTAAAAACATATGAAAATTTACAAGCGTATCCGTAAAAGTTGAAACTTTTTATTTTATTAAAGAATATTTTATTTGATTCTCGTTCTAATTTTACATTTTTCTAACGAGATTATTGTTCTATTAGTTTCTCCTGGAAGAATTAAGAAAGAAAAAGAGAAACGATATTCATGTATGAATAATTTCATTGTTTTGTTCCCCATAACTTCACACAAAATTGGTATTATCTTATATTGTATTATCTTATAAATTTGGTTGAAAACGAATTAATACAGACAGTTAAAAGAACAGAAAAATTGAAAGTAGAAAATTAAAAAAAGCAATTCAAAAAGAAACTGATTACATCTTTAAATTTTTATTGAATATACCAAGAAATTTGTGACACTTTAAATAAATAGCCCCTGGATATTTTTTAAACCACTGAAAAACTCGAACATATCCGTTTTGACGACGGTAACCCTACACATAAAATTCCTAAAATGACAGTTGTTTATACCCTAGTGACTTCACAGACCCCGACGGGGTACTTATCTTCAACCTTCCTAAAGTCTTTATCCGATCAAACCTCGAGAAATCCGCAGAGGAACTTTTCGAAACCCTTCCTGAAACCTTGTTCCGTGACCTGACTTTGGAAAAGCATTTCAAAGATTGGTTCATATCCCGATGCAATGCAAATAAGAAGCCTTTTCCACAGAACCAGTCTTGTGTATCGATGAAGCAGCCTTTCTCAATGTCACGTTCTGAGAAAAAAAATTCTTTTTTACCCAAAAAAGGGATTTGTGGTGGCACAAAGTTTAAACACAAAAAGTTGTCCATAAAATAATGTGTACTACTTTTATAAATGTAGAGGATTGTACAATACTATTATAAAAAAACGTGTTGAAAATTTTTAGAAACAGAAAAGGTATTTCAGTTTTATCACTGATAAGATCTAATATGAGCATATATCATCAGTATTAATATAAAATTTGAATAAGACAAATTACATGGAATCGAATACATGTAAAGTTTTGGTTAAAAGTAACACATTTATAACGTATTGCTTATTTTGTTATTTTCCTATTAGTGATATAAAATTGATGCTAAAAATATTAAAATTCATATTTTCAAATACTAAAGTTAATGCTAATAAAAAGTATTATAAAATTATTTTTTTAAATATCTTTATCTTCAAAATCATGCACTAGTTAAATGCAGGATGTGACAAAATACTAATAGTTACATTCTGTAGACAGTCCCATTTATAACAGGTACAAATTTGAAAAATAGTAAAATATAGAGATACACTGAATATTATTTTGTATTTCTCATCACATATGAATACATATATGTAATGCTACTCTAGTTAAAAAGTTGGGGAAATTTCAAATTTTGTTTGAAGTATCCATTAGTCGAACTAATTTTTTGGGGCAGTCAATGGTTATGATCAAGCGTTTCATGTCCGGTGATGTACCTTTTGAATCAAGAGAACAATACCTGAACCCTCTAACGATGCCAGAAGTAATAATGGTTGATAGCTGCAAATTAAAAGGAACTGAGCCTTAAAATATTCACATGATGTTGCTTTAACGTTAGGAAAATAGGATATAAGCTTTAATTTTTGTCCTATTCAATCCATTTTGTGACAAACACTTGATTATTGATTGATCGGACTCGAAACTACGAAGTCCATTACTAGTCGCTGTAGAACATTATTAACTAAAGCGAGCCAACTTATTTTTTTGTACCTATTATTTTAATATTTGGGGCTGAAGAAATGTAAAAATTGTAATATTAGACTACATTTTCTAAAAGTTTCAATTATTGTTTTCATGTAACTAACAAAAAAATATTAACATATTTTCGAATGTATCTTATCATTAAGTTCTGTTGATATTACTGAAATGCAAATTAAAATATTTTTTTAAAAAAAAAAAATTATGAGCATTAAGGTATCCGACTACTTGCGAAAACTTTATTTTGAAAAATGGAGATATGGGGATTTTTTTGTGATTTTTTTAGATTTATTTAGTATATTTTAAGGAAAAATCATAAAATTGAAAACAGAAAAAAAATTTATTTTTATTAAAATGGGAAAAAACTGGTAAAGATGTACGAAACATTACATAAACGGGACCCGCTCTGTACAAAAATGTTTTGAAAAAATCTTCAATTTTTCAATTTAATGTGTTACTTTGTCAGTCATGTTTGAAATGATCTTCAGGATAAGAGATATTTTAATTTTTACAAAAACTAGAGCACTCTATCTTAGTCACTATATGAAATTGCTTAAAAAAACAGTGATCATATTCACATAAAGGACTGTAAATTTTGAAATAAAACAGTGATTGATAAATCTGAACGTCAAAACACTTCTACTGTTATACGAAACATTCACAAAAAATTTCAGCAAATTATTTTGAAAACTTTTTGAGCCATTGCTGTCCCCGTTTGAGTTTTTCGGAAAAAAACACATTCCGAGTAAATCGCATTTTTAAGTTTGACATCTTGTGTAAAGTTATATGGCATATTCTTTTATTAAAACACTTGTAGTTTTTGTTCTAGTGAATGGAAAATAAATGCTTGGTATTTTTATTAATATAATAAGATGGTCTATAAAATGAAATCATAAAAAAATTGTCAATTTTTGAAAAAAGTCATGATATTAGTGTAGTCGGATACCTTAAATGTGATTAATATTTCCCTGAAACATATATCTAGAAAAATCTTCATTAGATATTTGCTCTGAATAGTTTTATAAAGAAAACGGTGAATTCATTGGAATGGATGGATTTTGATTTTGTGATTTTTTTAAATTAACACCACACGAATGCTAATGGTATTGACCTCATAATTTTGAGACTCGGTCAGGTGACGAGGTATTTCAATCTCTAAATTTCTGCACCATACTAAGTGGTAAGGATTTTAAGCCATAACATGTATCAGCCCTTCCTCTAAGCAAATTTTCTGAGCACCTAGCCCTCAAATCGACGACTCAACTGAGCAGGTCATGAGTTCGCTACTATGACCATTAGGATACAACAACTATTGGAATAAACGGAATACAACGAAAAGAATGTTAACAGTTGTAAAAGTAGGGCTTTAACTCGGATATTCCTAAAACTTTTGTTTCTTTTTAAAAAGTTTCTTTACTGTCAGTACTAGGAAGGAAACTTCGGGTCTTATTTCCCCAGAGCTGCAGAACTCCTTCCTTTATTTCCACCTTTCACTCCTTAAACTTTTTTCCAGAGGTTTTTTTTTTCTTTTTTTTCATATTATTTTATTCATCTTGAACAACCGAGGAGGAATTTTGATCAAGTACGTTGATAGGGTTACTGACTTTGTATATAAAACTTTCAATGTTTCCCACTTGAATTTAAAATGATAGGGAAAAAAAGGAACAAAATGTTTGCACTTTTATACAATTCGAAAAAAAAATTCGAATGTAATTTCAAAGATAAGGATAACAATTCAAAATTGAAGAATTGAGTGTCAGGATTCTCTTTATTATCAATATTTGAATAAGTTTCTTACAATAGATATTTGTTAAATTGCTTTTTCTTAAAATTTAATTTTTTTTTGAAAAAAAACTTTGAACTATAAGTTTTTATTTATTTATAATAAAAACACAAGTTTTCTTATAAACACAAGATTTTACTACAATTTTATTTATGTGTTGTAATAAAATGTAATTTTGTACTCATTCGTTGTTTTTGCAACGGTTACTGAGTCGTCACTCATTTTTTATTGTATAGTATGGTATATTACCTTTTTTCTATGTGATTTCTACATTTTTAATTTAAATTTATTTCTAATTTATCATTATAGTTGCAGAAAACAAACTAAATCATGAAAAAGGAAACGAATTTATTGCTCTGTTGAAAAATCATTATATACTACATGAAACTTAAGTCAGTGCTTCTCAAACTTTAAATATTTGTGATTTTAAATATTTGCGTCCTCCCGTACAACAATGTATTTAATTCAATTCATAATAATGTACTTTGTACTCTAAAGCTACAATACGGCCTTAATTTTAAATTGTACACTATATAAGTATTAAATTTTGCTCATGCTGCTCCTTCTCTCTCTATCAAAGTAATAGATATTTTAAGTAAGTTATTTTTAAGTAATAGAATAAGTATTACACACTACTTTTTCCTTCTAATTTTTTAATTGGAACAGATTGCAAAATAATTTTTAATTAAATTAAATATTTATTTCCTTAAGCATCCATAAAGATCTCAATAAAGTATAAAAAAAGAACGTAGTGTTCATTTCTAACACTATTATTTCCTTTGAAATACTTTGATCTGCAAGACAAGCCTATGGAAGTCATTAGTAATTTTTAAACTTGGTTTTAATTATTATTTATAAGTTAATTATTAAATACATAATGCAGTACTGATGCATTTCTAAGCATATTATATTAGTGTAAGTATGCATTTTATTTTTAATTATGACAGAACGTATTTTGTTTTGTTCCTTTCAGTAAATTAATAATTTTTTAAATAATCTTTTGTTTGCAACTTTTCAATATGTTAGCACCCTCTTGTAGAGTTATCACAAGTCTTAGTAAAATAATTAAATAATCTTTTATTTTCGACAGTTTGATTATGCAAGAGCCGCCCCCTCCCCCTGTAAGATTATCACGCTCCCTAATGAGGCACACTCCACAGTTTGAAAATTGTTGACTTAGGTATTTATCACAACTCCTATTCTAAGAACTTTACCCATTTATTCTTAATAACTTTATGATAGAACATTCCCTCATTTATCTACAAGAGAGGGATTAATATTTTTTATAATTATTTAAGTATTTTTATAGGCAGTTTCGTAATTACTATTCAGCAACATAGCTTTATTATAAATTTTCCAATTATTTCCTGAATCAAAGAAAATTAAATGACTTTTTTTTATCTAAATATCTCCTTAGGAGCAAATATTTTGTAGAGTAAGACATTTTTCTAGCAAAAATAAAAATGTATTCTGATACGATTCTTTTTAAGATTAATTATAATACTATAAAAAGAATCTAAACTTGTATTTATCCATACTCAAAAGTTTTAATAGATATTTTAAATGAACAGTACAATTAATATTATAACATGTTATTTAATATGACTGTATTTTACGAGAAGAAAGATATGAAATCAGAGATAAATTTTTCTTCATTTAAATAGACTGTTTTATTTTGAAGTATTAGGTTCTAACCGCAATTTTAGAAATATTTTTAATGAATTATCCCTAAATTTGGAAACTCATATACTTTTGATTCTCTAATTTAACTGTAATTCCGTCGCAAATAGCTTAAGATTTTTTAATTATAGAAATTTTAGAATTTCAAAAAGAAAATACCGTGGAAGAAGATTTCTTCGCAAATACTATCAATTAAGGCTTTTGTATTTGAAATAAAAGTTAACAATTGGGAAGTATATATATCGCAGAATATAATTTTATGTATTGTATTTTTCATCATGAGTTTAATCCACAGGAAATTAAAGATTGATTTGTTTAAAAACAGATTGGGTGAAGATGAATGAATATTTTCTTTCCAAATTCGTACTTGTAATTTAGACTGATATGCATCTTCAGTATTCCTTTTTGTTCCGTTGAAGTCTTATATAAAACCTTTCATTAAATAGTGAAGGAGACATTTAACTATGTAACTTAGTATTTAGGCTCAACTTTTATTAAATCTAAATAGAAACTACAAAATACCATTAAATTAGAAGTTGAAATTAAACCTTTTAAGATATGTGGAGGAAAATCAATCTTTGATTTCAAAAGAGGAATAAAAAGGAGTTAATTTAAAGTTAAAATCCAACGTCTATGCATATTTAACTAAAACTATTTTAAAGATTTCTTATTATTTCAATCAAACAATTTGAGTTTAAGAAGAGAAGTTCTCGTTTTAACTTAATGATTTAAAACAAACAAACAAATAAATAAAGTCTTATTTTGTAAAGGAAACGAATTTATTTAAATGGATTAATTTCGGTTTAATTTAATAAAACAAAATGCAATGGCATTTATTTAAATGGAAATCAATATTTCTCAAAGAAATCTTTATATATATTCATCTAACAAGAAATTTGAAATTATTCTTGGTTGGCAATGAATAATTGTTTGTGTTATCATAAGAAATATTTGCGTATTCTTTAAATCCATGTACCCACTAATTTTTTAGGCTTTGTATATAAGCAGTTCGAATATTGATTTATCTAATAATCCCGATGAGGGTAATGAGATTTGTTTTCTTTTGTGTGTGAATTAAGCAATACACGCAATTTACTAACTTCTTTAGTTTCATCTGTGGAAAAAAAATATTTTAATATCTTTCTGAATCATTTTGACTCTTCTTCTTATCTGTAGTTCAGAATCTAGGACGGGAATTTCCGGCCTTGTATCGTAGTTTTTGAATCACGAATTCGATTTTCATTCCATCAAAGGTATGTACACCGTTAGTTGTTAAGCAGCATTTAACATTAAGACTTTCACTTTATACCAGTGCTTCTCAAATTTTCAATACTGGCGCCCCCCTTTTTAATCACAAATTTAATCGCGCCCCCCTTATACATTAATAAATTACTGAATGCAATAATAATGCCCTTTGACGCTAAAGCTACAATACACGATCTTAATTATAAACCGTACAAATTAATAACATAAGTATTAAATTTTGTATATGTTACTTTTAAGCAGAAAAAAAATTAAGTAATAGGATAATTATTATGTTATTTTTCCTTTCTCTAATTTTTAAATTGGAACATATTGCAAAATGCGGTGGCTGCTTAGAAGACAAAATATAGATATCTGCTAAATATAGAAAAAGAACTCAGAGGGTCAATTTATAAAAAACTTTAAAAAACTTTGCTTTGCAAGACAAGCCCATGGAAGTCGCTAATACT
>BMAV01014253.1:219796-272539 GCA_019973955.1 Trichonephila inaurata madagascariensis | reverse complement strand
TATAGAACTGAGCTAAATATCAAAAAATAACTCTGAGTGTCAATTTCTAATTTTTAGCCTTCCTTTGCTCTGCAAGACAAGCCCATGGGGAAGTCACTGATAATTATTAAACTTGTTATTATACTGGCTGAAGTACCCACTCTTAACACGAGTTTATTTTTTTAAATTTTAATAAAACATTATTCTTGATATAATAGCTTAATTGTAAGGAGAGTAAAACCAAGTGCATGACAATGTATACAAAAATGTCAAATGATTTATTGAAATGAATACTCATATTATAAACGGTTTTAAATGAACTGTAATTTTAAGCCTCGCAGAATTAGCATTTAGAATAAATGTTAAAAAATAAAAAAAAGAATATAAAATTCTAATGAATAACAATTGTGTTACTTTTTTTAATATTTAAAGCGAAAAAACTTCAAAATGTTTTAGCCCGGGATCAGGTGTGCACTCGATACTAAGGGGTCGGGGAGTGATGCACCCCAATTCTTTTTTTTATAATTATTTTCAATATACAAGATAAAAATCACAATTTCAGTGAATAATTTAACTAAGAGAAAATGTACTTACTTATTTCTAGGATTTCTCTTTTTGTCTTTCATAATTTGAGAAAATATCCAATAAAACTGAACTAAATTGTTCCAAATGTGCGTGACCTTCATAAAGGACACAAATCACAGACACTTTTTGCTAACATTACAGGAAAGTTATTAGCAAGCAAAACTGTCACATTTTGTTCACGTTATTGTAATTTTAATGTCCTTTGATGATAGACAAATATCCTGTTGAACTTTTTCTTGCTTGTGTCTTTTTGACAGGGTAAAGTGCATTTTGCGGTACACTTATGGCTTCATATTTTCTTGATAAAGTTCTTAATGTAGCTATTGAAAATTTTCCTTTCGTTTCATGCTTATTGCTTTTCTCAAATTTACTTCCGCTAACATGATTAATATGCATTATTTCAGCAAGTGTTTCCCTTGTTTGATCAGCTTCAATTACCTTTCAGAGAGATCACAGATGACCAATTCTTTTTTTATATTCTGCTTATTTACATTTATAAACCATAATCAGTCGTACAACATCACAATTAAAACCACTAAATTATTCATAGAGGAAAATGCAGCATGTTCAAGAAAATATTTTTGAAAAATAGTAGTCGTGCCGGGAACTCGGTCTAAACAGGTACCTTAAGATTCTAAAAAAACGTTTGCCACTCCCAAAAAAGGAGATATGTTATCAATTCATTTTAGCTCCCATTAAGACTGTCATATTAGAGGATTCTTTGTCAAGGTCTTTGGTAACAAATATGCAGTTTTCCCAGATTTAACGATTTTTCTATTATATGTTTCAGTATACTCATAAAAAATAAATCTTGGCCAATTAATCCTTCAAAGTGCTCAATATGCTTATCCATGTATCATAAAACTCTTTCACACTGTGAAAAAAAAGCGCAACAGAATTATATAATTTACAACTTCCCTAAAAAAAGGGATGCAGATAACCATACAAGTAAGTTCGAAAGCCAGCAAAAGTAATATTTTAGGTTAAAAGAAACGTCATAAAAAAATCTCTCATCGTAGGATTACAGCAAAGGAAACAAAATATTTTTTTTTATTTAGTTATAGGTTCAAAGATAGCTAATGAGCGTTCAAAGTAGAATCTTTTATTTTTGATGACCTTTTTTCACCAGATGATATATATAAATCATATCAATGTAAATCTGTATTTTTTTATTATATCAGAAAGTATTTTGTCTTTTTTCATTCCAGTAAATTAATTTTTTTTACCTTTTATTTTCGATATGTTCGCGCTCCCCTTGAAGGGTTATCGCCCCCCCCCCCCCCGGGGGGCGCGCCCCACAGTTTGAGAAACACTGCTTTATACGTTACGGGATTTGAAGATTGAGTTTCAAACTTAACACTAGAAGTATCGTTTTGCTCATTTTGACCCTTTTTTTCAATTTGAGATGCTTTATTCCAACATACAACGAGCACCGCATTTCATATTTTTTTTACTTTTTCAAATATACATCCATACGTACTGTGGCAGTTTTTTATGTTTCTAATTTAATTAATAAAATAAATAATTATAGATATACCTAAAACAGTGAACGAGGGTTATTTTGACCCTTACAAGAAAAATTGCAGCTTTTTAAGTAAAAATCTGTTTTCGATTTCCCAATATCTCACTTTTATATTTTTATACACGGGAAAACAGGCAACAACTATTTTGAAAGTTAGAGAAGAAAAACGAGCTTTAGAATGGCTTAGTTTCGATGATGCATATTAGTGAGGAAGATAAGTTTACTTTCCGTTGTGTGCCCCTTCAATTAGCAATATCACTTTTAGAACTATAGTTCTTTTGTAAAATGTGCATGCATCCTAGTTGCGCTAGTGCGATACAGAAGGCATTGAGGATAAATATTCCTGTTAGACTTGAGGTCAAAAACTGAGCATGATAAATATGTCCATGTTAACAACGTGAAATCATAGTTTGCGTCATATTCTGGAAGAAATGACAGTGATGCAGCAAAATGTTCTGGAAATGTGATTTTCCCTGTTATTTGCCAATCAGAGCAGCCATTGAAGCGTACATGAACGTATGCAAGGATGATGCAAATGAGTCAATAAAGTACCAAGTTTTTTTCTAGATGGTAAGTACATGTCATCCATATATTCAATTGAAAGTAGACCAATACATTTTGCCCTTTATAACATTGGGACTAATCCTGCTTCAGCCAATTGTTTGATAGTGAATGAAGGAAAACACTTTCAAATAACTACCGTTACTGAAGTACAACGTTATTTTGGAGATGTCAACAACTAGCACTTTACTTTTTCGTCCTGTTACATGCCTCTAGAGTACTAGGGCATTTAAAGCTTTATGACTATGATTCGTGGTACAAAAATTGGAACAATTTGAACTCAAAAAGACAAGGACACCTAATTTTTTTCTTAAAATTATGGGATATCTAGCATTTAATGTACGAAGTGGAGTACCAAGCCACAAATAAATTTGCTTTAGCTTCTGAAGCGTATTACAAGCGTATTAAAAATTTGTTATTTGTGCTATAATTCTGAGCAAGAAGTATCCATTGATGAACAATTGTTTCCGAGTAAATGAAGATGCATATTCATCCAATGTATGGAAAAGAAACTGGACAAATTCGTAATCAAGTTTTGGCTAGCGACTGATGTAAAGTCTAAATATTTTTAAGTGATTTACCTTATTTGGGTAAGAGTGAAAAGCGTCCAGTTCATTTACAACTTGGGTAACTGTAATAGCTTCATCTTTTTTCCAACGTACTTGACATTTCTATACTGAATTTCTGTATATTTTCCACACAGCTCTCAAACACCTTTATTTCAGATAGAGAATTTATTCTTGCGATCGTGGGATTTGAGCACTTCCTTCCAAATCAATTGATTTCAAACCCTAAAAATCAACAAATGTAACTTTCTATGTTACAAGGGACAAAATAAAACCTCTGCAAGCTGTGAAAAATTCCAGAAACCGGTTTTTAACATCTGTGTTGTTGTCATTGTTAAGCATCTATATTGTTGTATTTGCACTATTGTCTAACTATGGAGTATATTGTGTACAAATTTGTATTATTTATATGTGCACTTTTTTGTTTTCTTATCACTTGTACTTCTGTTAAAGATAATTGTGTAATAAAATATGTTGCATTTTGTATTAACATTTTTATACTATCATTTCAAATAATAAACTCCGAAAGCATGAAAAAAATGAACTTTATAAACACTAAATAAAATAATAATAAAATTTGATAAATCTTTAAAAATTCTTATATTTTGTAGTTTTTATTCAATTTGTTAATAAAAATATTATTTTCTTTGATTAGGCTCGAATTTTTTATAGGTGTCAAAGTAAAACCTCCAACGGCTGTTTTAGGTATGTGTCCGGCTGTTCTACTGTTAAATGTCTCCTCATGGTAATTTGAACTTGATTCACACAAAATAAAGAAGTCACAGTTGTGAATATTCAATTATCTTTATTTAGTTCAATTCTAGTGCACGAAAAAAATCATAATTTTTAATATATTTATTAATAAAGAATACGCGCATCGACAATAAATATTTTTTTATTAGCACAGTTTCTGTGAAGAATATTTTTTAATTTCTTAATTAATATATTTAAAAAATTCTGCAGTTTATTCAGTTTTTATCAAGTACTTATGCTCATTCAATATCAATTAAAAATGCTCACTGAATGTAAATAATTTTCATGGTTATCTTTTAGTAGGATCCAAAAAATAAAATAGATCGGCTTAGTTTAAAAAATATTAAATTAAAGGAATAATCTCGTAATTTTTTATTAATGCATTTTTAAAATTTATTCACATATATTATTCATATATTTGTATCAATAAATACAATAACGAAATTAAGAAAATCGTAAAAAATGTCACAGAAATTATAAACTCATTTTGATAATGTATAAAAACTTCTTTATACTAATTTCAAAATGAATCATTACTTTTTAAGAACTACTGACTGAATGATCAATAAATTCGTGATACCAAATTCTCACGTGAAGAGAACTTAAGTTGAAGAATCTGACAGTTAGTGATATTATAAGCTCTTAATATTGAAGAGAATCTGATATATCCTGTAAAGTTTAAAGGAAAACCCATGTCATTCCATAGAAATCTTGTGACATTTCACCGACCGATTGTACATCAGATTAATTGAGAATGGTTAACAATTATAGATTCGTTTCTCTTACATCATGATACAAGTATCAAAACTTCAAATAGAACTTGCCTATTTGGAATTACAGATATGAAAATATGATTTTGCGGGAATTATAAGAATAAATGACATGATTATATAGTGTCGCAGTATAGTCAACACTAAATTAAACTAAGCTAGATATGACTCATGTTAAATGATTCATCAACTTAATCTACTAATTTCGCAACTGTACGGTACTAAATAGTAGTAATAACACTGATATAGAGTACATTCTTCATTCTGGACAGCTTAATTAATTCAAACATTTGCGCAATTTTGGCTTGGCTAGAATTATGATAAGATTCTATCACACAGAACAGTCTAAATTAATCAGAGTTAATTTTGGCATAAAAAGAATTCCCGAAGTTTGAGCTACATGCAAAGGAAAAACATCCTTAAAATAATTAGAATGAGAAATCCGCCTCCTTTGAACTATAGAATCTCTTTAAAATTTGAATATTTTTTTTTCCAGAATTCGATGCCCTTTCTAGTAAATTCCCAAATATTAAATTTTGATAAGTTTATTAATAAACTTTTAATAATTTTATTTATAAAGTCTGAAATTCGCTCAATCTGATTGATTTGAAAATGTGTCTAAATATTTATATAAATCTATGAGATTGTTTTTAAATTATAGAATAATTATAAGATCACAATTTGTGTGTGTGTGTGTATTATTTGATTACATTTATTTTGAAATTGTGATGCCCATCCGGTTTAGTACTTAGTGACAATGATTGCTGTTACGTAAGGAGTGGAATCGAATCCCAGAGAAGGCATGGATGTTTGTAAATATATAGTGCCTTTGCTGCATGTGGGCACTCTAAATATTCGTTGAGCCCCAAGTCCTCTCAAGAGGTTGAAGGAAGAGGAAGAGAACTGGGATTCTCCTGACCAGTCTTGGTGCGACTAAAGAACGCTGTATAGAAGCAGCCGATGCATCTACACTCACTTCCAAAAGTTAAGTACGAAGTTGTAAAATGCAAAAAAAATCAACAATACTGCTTTGATTGACACAAAATTTGGCAGTAAAGTAGCATATATATTTATACATAAAACAAAATCAATAATTATATACAGAAATGAAAACAATATTAAATTTTTGTAAGTTATCAGATAATGTCATACTGGAGACTTAAACAGAATTATGTATAAGGTGGAAATAAACAACACAAAATGAAAAAAAGGACATTAATAGGGTATGTGATCCCCCCTCATCTGTACGCAAAGTTTACACCTTCTGACCATGCTTTCAATTAGGTAGTCAACCACAGCAGAATTAATTCTTGTAGAGCAGTTTCCAGCTCAATAAGAGTGGCTGGAGATGGGAAACGTGAAGATACAGCACGGCCGCGAGCATTCCAAAGATTTTCAATGGGATTAAGGTCGGTCGAATATGCTGGCCACGCCATACGCGCAATCCCTTCACTCTCCAGGTAGTCATTGACGATGTCAGCTCTATAAAGACGTGAGTTATCGTTCATTAAAACCAAAGTAGGGCCAAAACTGCTGCAGGGTACAATCTCGCAAAGGGCTCTAGGACTTCACCTCGATACCGCACAGCCGCCACAGAACCCCGTTTAAAGATGTGCAGGTCGGTGCGGTATCCTAATGAAATCCCTGCCCACACCATAATGCTTCCGCCTCGGAGTGCATGATGTTCAGTGATGTTTTGGGGCTGATTGCGTGTTCCTTGTTTACACCATATCCTTATACGTTTGTCATCTGGCTCCAGAGCAAATCTTGACTCATCAGTAAACATGACATTGCCCCAGTCAGACACAGTCCAATTGCCATGTTCCCGGCACCACTTTAATCGTGCGCCTCTTGATTGGACGGATAGAGGAACACAAACTCGAGGTACCCGGATTTACAGTTCGTTCATATGTAATCTTCGGCGTACAGTAGCTGCAGATATAGCCTTACCAATGGATGCTGTAACCATAGATGTCGCACGTGTGGAGGTCGCTCTGCGATTCTGCTTGGCTACAATAGCAATATATCTATCTTCCGTGGGGTTTGTAACCCTTGGGCGATCACCTACGGACCTTCGGACAACTGTCTGTGGGGTTTGGAATTGTTTCCATAAACGTGAAATTACAGAATGATGAAAGCCGAAGAAAAGAGCAACATCTGTGATCGACTGTCCTACTTCAATGCACCCCACAGCACGCCAGTGCTCAGAATCTTCCATTCGTTTTCTGGAAGTCATAGAAACACGTATGTCTTGAAAATAAATTGTACGAAAGTCTTAAACACCTTCTGTCAGCACTTAGAATCAACTTCTGTAACCCTTCATAAAGCTGGCGTGTTATAAGACTGCCCTTTTTTGCATATTTCTTAACATGAAAGCACGATTGGCTGTTACCTAACATATTTGCATACTTCCATCTACCTCTGCAGCGAATTGCATTCTCTTCAATTCTGATTGGCTTCTGGAAATTAGCATTTTCCTCTCCGTGCTTAACTTTTGGAAGTCAGTGTATATGGTGAGAATCTAACGAGGCTCAATGTCCTCCCATTGGTGTGGTAGTTAGAAGATGGAGGTGTCATCTGACCGAGGCTCGAAATAATGAGGTCCATTGCCAATAGCCTTCGTGTTGCTTTACAACGCGACGTTAATATAAATCTCACACACTGTTTACTACGAGATTATTGCTAGTATATTCTCACTAAATGATATTTCTATTTATTGTCTGGCAAGGCTCTGTCCGAGTCCTTCCTTATAACAAGCCCTCTAGGGAAATCTTTGGTCTTTTAAAACTATTTTATTTGCTACGAACTCTTTGAAGAAGAAAACATGATTATTTAAATTAGGTCTTCAATATATAGTCTAGGCTTTCAAGCTAGATGAGGGAGAAAATAAGAGAGATAGGATAGATTATTAGCGGATCAGATATTAATCAAATCGATAGTGGTACGTAGATATTTGCTAATTGTAACTATTGAAGTGACGATTGATCACTAAAGTTTAACTAGAGATTAGATAGCTACGAAAGTAAATTCGAACCAGAAGTAAGTGCATTTGTATTTAAAGTCTTCTCATACTTCGCGTACTTCGTTATTTATCTACATATTGCTTCAATTCGGTGCATCTCTTATTTAAGGTTACTTGAGCTTGTATTGTTGATTGTGAAATAAATAGAGTATTTTTGGATATGGTTTATCTTCCTTCTCTTCCTCCCACATCTGTAGGCGTGAGTGAGAGTACCTCACATGTCATTCCTTTTATTATAAAATGTACGAATATTTATCCAAAATAAATATTATTATAGATAGATAATAGCATTTTAATACAAGTAATAAAAGATTTTCAGAATTACCATTCGTGAATATTGGGACCTTTTGTAGAGTCAAATTTTTTCGTGTGGAGTTCGTGTAGAGTTATTTTCTTCTGAGAATGGCTTTTATATTCTAAAAATACAGCAACACGTTCCACCATCACACACCCATATGGCGGTAGCTAGTTTACGAAATCCAAAATCTAAAGTGAGAAAAACATTCCTATTTCTGATTGACTGTGTTTGTGTAATAAGGTCCATGATAAAGCAATAAAAATGCATGAGAGGATATTCAAACGTTGAACAACAAAGGAGCAGCGTTCAAATTCTTTTTCATCATTTTGCATTACCTACAACAGTAAACGAAAAGCAATTTTATCGAATTTCTGACATCACGTTTTGGCAAGACACTACAGATGACAGGAAATGAATCAGAGATATTTTTATACGTGTATTTACCCGAATTCCATCAGAACTTTAAAAGAGATAAAACGAAAACTATTCAAGAATTGTTTTAAAAAATATCTTTGGATATTAAGGGAAAAATGCTCGTTTATTCTAAATCTCTCTCTCTAAAGGTGAATAGCTACTTTTTTTTTAAAATAAATATTAGTAATAATAATTTTGTTGATTTTTCGTGCTTTTTATTGAAATTTAATTACAGATAGACTTTATGTTAAACTATTTTATTAATAAAGATAATATTAATTGTTATCATTTCAAATATGGAAAAATAATTCTTTCGATCTCTTTTTTTACACGTTTGTCAATGATTTTAAGTTATTAATTAGTTAGATAATTTTATTCATTGAATACTTAAAAGAGTTTATTTTGCCAGAAAATATAATGAAAAATTTATTATTATTTATAAGGAATCAGATTTCATTAACAAAGGCATGTAGCGTCGAAAAATAATCAATGTATTTATAAACATTTTAAATTATTGCTTATAATGAGTAAGAAGCCTAATTGAAATATTTTAATTAGGGAAGATATAATGAACCAACTAATGAATATGGATAGTAAGAACATTTAAGCTTTTATTTTTGGAGATTAGAATATTCTTTAACGAAATAAAATATACTATAGAGGAAATAAAGAAATTTATTAGGTAGTGTAACAGTGATGACGCACACACGGTTAAATAATATATGTTAGTATTTATTTAAGACATCATAACAAAAAAAAAAAAAGCAATAAAAGGAATAGGTATTGCGTAACTTGATTATTCCAAAACAGCCTAGTTGCTTCTCACCACCCTGGAATTAGGATCAGAAGGAAAAGACTTTCTCTGAGTTTACTAGGGGTCTTTATTGGGTTCGTTACAGTAGATATATTAAAATATTTGCTGAAAATACATTAATGAATACTTTTTGAAAAATAAAACAAAAAAATCTCTCGGCAATACATTGATTATCATAAATATAAGAAAAAAGTCGCAAATATAGCTATGACTCGCCCAAGAAATACGCCAATTTCTAAGAAACTTGAATATGTTGGTAAGTAAAAAGAGCTGAACGATATTACATTATTAAAAGTAGTGGTGATGCAATTGGAATACCGCACTTGCGAGGAGAATACAAGTGGATGTCTTAGAGCACGACGTAATTTTTGCTGCGTGTCTGAGATTAGAAATCTGGTATAGCGAAATTGTGACCTCTAGGCATCAATTGACTGAAGAACTCCAATGACGAGCTATTGGGAGACTAGAGGCAAGACAAAGTCAGATAGAAGTGGCTAAATGGCTGAATGTGAGTCCGTCTGTGATTCATGGACTTTAACAACAGTTTCTAACAGAGCATTCGGGGCATCCAAGAGATTCAGCCAAGGACGCACTACCACGAGTGCCGATGACCGATATTTGTCTTCATGCGCACGAAGGAACAGAACTGCAACTCCAGGTGAAGGTGATATCAAGATCAACCATTCAATGAAGGCTTCATGACCGTGGTCTTTATGGAAGGCGACCAGCCATTTACGTACAACTCACGTCATGCCATAGGAAGGGAGGTTTAAAGTGGGCACGTCAACATCTCCACTGGACACGTGATCAATGGAGGGCTGTTTTCTGAATGGATGAGTTCAGGTTTAGCCTTGAAAGCTTTAGTAGGCGTATTTTGATTTAGAGAGAACTTGGAATTCGTTTTCACCTATGACACATCCGTGAAAGGCATACGGATGCATACGTGATATGCAAACGAATCAAGCAGTGCCCGTATTTGGGGAGGTACCTCTTTGGATGGACACAAAGACCTCCATGTCTTTTTCCGTGGAAATGTTAATACTAACACCTATAGAGATGACATAAGGGATGCTTATGTGGGCCCTTATGCTGCGACAAGAGTTAATGCTTTCGTGCTACAGGATGATAAAGCGAGACCACATAGGGCTCTCATCGGGATGCTTATCTTGAGAGGGAAACAATTCAACACATCCAGTGGCCAGCTCGATCACCGACCCTTAATGCTATCGAGCATGTTTGGGACGCTCTAGGACGAAGTGTAGCTGCTCCCAATATCTCTCCTAGGACCCTAGACATGCTTTTACCTGCCTCGGAAGAGTAATGGCTCACACTTCCTTCAGAATTTATAGATAGCATTGAGAACACCACACATCACTGAATGTGCTATATTGCTTCTCGGGAAGAATTTATCCCATATTAAAGGTACTTTTCCTATACCGAACTGACACATCCGATTTGTTCATTGTTTACATGTGCTAATTTTTATAACACCATAAAAGTTTGGCGATTTCTTTTTTATGCTGTTTCATACTTTCCTATGTGTTGTATAATGTGTACAATTTTCATTAAATTCTATGCATAACTTTTTGAGTTAATGTCATTTTTGTGATTTTTCCTTTATTTTTGAAAACCAGCGTATATATATATATCAATAAGTATAAGTGGTTTTCGTTCTTGAATATAAAAACTCGTTTAATCTATAATGATAACACAAAAGATTTGTTCAGTTATTCAGTATAAGTTTAACTTAAAGTTAAATTTTCCAAATTATTACTAAGAAATCCTATCTTTCACTACTTTTACATATAAGCATACACATATAATTTAATCACTACGATTTCAAACTGCATGTAAGTTCGATATTCTATTTTTATGTGTATAACATAAATAAAAAATTTTCATTTATAAGAAATACTTATATAAAAATTTCTGAAAGGATACGAAATTTAATATTCATCAACTATAAATTTTTCAATAATTATTTCTACAGAGTGAATAATATGTACAATTTTTCAGTCAAAGATGTTTGTGCATTATGTATAATCGTCACACTATTTGATTTAGACAAGAAGAAATAAATTATAATACAACAATAATGACGAAAATGAAGCAGTTTTGGGAATAGTTTCATTGAATAAAACTGTATAAAATGTTAGTAAAAATTATGAACTGTAATAATGAAATAAAACAATATTGATTTTGATTTTTAAGGGATATTCAAATTCAAAATTTTCAAACTGGATAAACTAGGAAGAAACCTCATTCATTTCAGATTTTTTATTAGCTTTTTCATCTTCGTAAAATACATTTTCTTATCCTATTCTGAATTTGTTATTTAATTGCTGTTTATAAAGCATTTATTTCATGAATTTAAATTTTCATTCTATAGATTCATTTCGTAAATGACGAGAAAAAAATGAACATTGAAATAATAGTGAAATTATTCAGAGTCGATTACTGAGAAAAATTAAACATATATTATTTAACTTACATTGTAAGACATACACAAAACTAATATTAATACGAACTGTGGAAGAAATATGAATAAAACGATAAGTTAACGAACATTTATAACTTTTACATATTTCTTTCTCTGTACAGCAAAGTATAAAGCTTGTTTTCTGTTAAGAACTCCATTCTTTTTGAAGAAGTCGGTTCACAACTTCAGATCATAATAAAAGGGTTTACTTTCTGAGAAAGAATGTCATGTCGCCTGAAACAGAATCTATCGACCGTAGTATAAATGACATTTTCTTTATGATATACTATTTTATTCTTCTTCTTGTACAGAAGGCAATTTGAAACAAGTAAAATTAATGGACAGATGCCACATTTCCTTTGTTGCATTATTTTTAGGGGAAAAAACGTTACTCATTTATAGATGAAAAAGAAAGTTAGTGAGTTAAAATGTATTCTTACTTGTAACTAATGCTTTAAGCCAGTGACACTCAACCTGCAGCTTGCGGGTTGCATGTAGCCTGTCAGCCTTTTCTGAGAGGCCCAATCATGGTTCATTACTATAAAAAATTCAATAATTTAAGAACAATGCACTAACAATTGAGTAGGAAATTCTATTAATCAAGCAATCAAATCAATTAATTTTCCTATCAATTTTCTTTTTTTGAAAGTCATGGAGCAAATGAAGTCGAAACTACCCCATAATTCAGTTAAAAATGTATACAAGTAAATGTTTTTTAATGTGTTAGATAGAAAGGTTAACATAGTATTAAAGTAAAAGTCACCCCCCCCTAATGAATTTTAATATGTGTATGCATGAGTATTGAGTTTTTTTTTTTTATTAATTTTGCTTCGTTCAGTGTTATTTTGGTCTTAAATTGTTCTTCCCAACATTATCCTTATGTTATGGCCCGCGTGAAATACGTATTATGCATGCATTTAGTGCGGCGGGAAAAAGATTCGGTTCCCCTGCTTTGAGCTGTGAGAAGGATGAATATCACAGTTTTACGTTATGTATTTAAGGGTGTATCAAAGAAGACTTATTACTAATATAATCGAGATATGAATTTAAACTTCATTTTTTATTCTTTCTTCTGTAGAATTTAGACTTATTAGACTTATTATTAATATAATCGAGACAGGAATTTAAACTTCATTTTTTATTCTTTTGAATGTTTTGCATAATCATAATGCAATGTTTACTTTTTCTAAGCGTTCCTGGAAGACAATTACTGTAGAATTTAGTCGATTCCAGATGCCACTAAACATCAACCATATAGAGGGGTTGATACATTTCAAACCTGGCAGTTGTAAAGGTCATGTTGACGAGATGTAGAAGTTTAGAAGGAGGGGTGTCAGTTCAAGTGTCTTCCTCTTCACTTATAAGAATTCTAAGGTACGAGGCCAATAGCCCTCTCATTGCTTCGAAATGCTATGTTAATATACTATTAATCAGTCAATAACATTTGTTTTATTCTCATTTCCCCAGGAAAAAGTAATTTTTATGAAATTTGTACCTTGACTTTTTATTTTTTCTAATTGTCTTGATTAAATTATCTCACATCGAGCTCTGAATCAGAATTTCCATCTATCAAAATTTTATAATAAATTGAGTGAAAAAGAAAGACTGTATTTATATTATCGTAAGACTTTGAAGTTACACGCGAGAACGAATGCCAACGGATCTCGTAATTTAGGACCCCGTTCACGTGATGAGAACGACACTTGATCTGGCTCCCTACTCACCAAAGTTTCATTACACAACAGCTTGAAGACTTTGAGACTCTTCACATTTAACTCGCATCAACCCATGTACACGGATGGTTTCCAATGGAACTAGGACTTGAACCCACGACTCGATGGAGACAACATCGGTGATGCGTTCACTATCAAGACGACTCCCCTTCTAGTGCAATTATATTATCACTGGAACAATTACATTAAAATTGTGCCATATTGAATTATTTTACAAAATAACAGTTTAAAAAGATTTCATTATTAATTTCGCGCGTGTTATCTATTACGAAATAAAAACTTAAATTATTACATATGAAGGGAGGGAATAAGTATTTAAGTAATCTACGAACATAATAAGCCCATACAAAACAATCGAAAATAAATCTATTTATTCATTTTACATCAATAAGTATAGTTTAAGAAATACTATATAATTGTGATAGCAATTTTTTTTATTTTGAAATCTTAGTCGACTAACGTGCATAAATTATAAAATATATTACAATTCAAATTAATTTATAAATAAATAATTTTTAAAAAACTCCGAATAAAATTTTGATTGTTAGAACATAAGCTATTTCAAGGACACTGGATATATTTTTTTTATTTATGTCTTTTACGAAAACAATTCCGATTTCAACTCAACTTTAAAATTAAAAGGCAACAGTCCCATTATTCATTATTACACGTGAGGACCTTTAGCGGAATAAGGAACTAAAATCATGATATGATTTGATTTATTACTTATAAACGACAAGCTTTGAAGTTAGACTCGACCTTCTAGTTGTATTACCTCATAATTTTAAATTCAGATTAAGGTATCCGACTACGTTCGGAACCATGATTTTAAAAAAAACGCATAAATGTATAATTTTCATGATTTTTTGTGTCACTTAGATTAAAATACATGTATAAAAGTGTTTTAAGGACATTATGACAAAAAAATATTTAGATACAATATTTTGGCAAAAAATTAACTTAGAATAACCTTTTTTCCAAATGTTCTCCTTTTATCAAAAATGCATCTGTTGTATTAATATTTTGCCTGTATATAGCTCAGACCGCTGTACAGAGGCTCAACTATGTGTTTTAAAAAATTCAACTTTTTTTCAGATTTACAACCATTTGAAATAATTATCGGCGTATTTTCTTAAAATTTCTCCCTTCTGTTTTCGTAAAACATGGATAAACCGACTTCCGAGTTATGTATTTCAAAAATTCCAGTTGAGCCTCTATACAGAGGTCTGAGCTGAATACAGGCAAAATATTAATACAATAGAAGTATTTTTTACAAAAGGAGAACATTTGGAAAAAAGGTTATTCTAAGATAATTTTTGCCAAAATATTGTATTTAAGTAATTGTTTTTTTGTCATAATGTCCTTAAAACAATTTTATACATGTATTCTAATCTAAGTGACACTAAATATCATAAATATTATCCATTTACACGCTTTTGCAAAATCACGGTTCCGAACGTAAGTGAAGAAGAAGTAAGTGAGAAGTTAAGTGATGATCATATCATGATACGATTTGAACTTTGTTGGCAACAATGATTCCGACCAAGTTTAAGTAACATTACATATTGTCAAAAAAAACCCTTCCTACATTATATCCTCATTTATTTAGTAATGGAATTTTTTTTTATTGCTAAGGTGTTACCAGAAGATATTAAATTATTTTTGGTGCATACAAGTGACAACACTTGTTACGCAACATTCATAGTAAATATTTCTATGTGAACAAATGTACAGGTTAAATTAACGACATTCAAATATACTAGCAGCAAGACTCTAAATGAGGGTTTAATTAATTTGGAATCTGTTAGGGAATAAACTCAATAGTTTCAGACAAACCCTCAACTGCAGATCTTTGTTCTATATGATTAAATTAATCAATTGTATTATATATACTCTCGATGTAATTGCACGTAAAGGCATTCTAATCGAATGCTTCAAACGCATTGAAAGGCTTCGGTAACGTAATAGAGTTTATCCATAGTCTACTTCAGACCGCATATAATAGAGTTTATCTATCAAGTTATCAGTATTCAGTTGTTTTACATGTGTGGAATCTTTTCATACTGTAAGCTGTATGTAATTATAATGCTTCACATTATTAGACTTTATTATGTTTTAGTTTCTCTTCATCAATTATACTTTGATATTTAGATAGTAAATTAATAAATCACGCAAGCTTTTCCATTCATCACATTTAAATTGTGGGACATTTTATTGATATTTCACTAATCATCTCTTATTCACTGAGGTATTATTTAAATGAACACTCCAAAATTTCAAAATTAATTAGTTTAAATATAAAGTAATCAAACTTATATATAATAAAAGCATCGTATATTTTTATGTATGTTAATTTATGATTTGTATTATTAATTATTTATTTTTATTATAATTAACTTTTTACTGTATATGATATGAAACTTTTTATAATACATTTTTTTATATGTTTAAGTAATTATTTTTGTTCAATTAGTTTTATTTGCTTAAGGTATCCGACTACGTTCGGAACCGTGATTTTGCAAAAGTGTATAAATGGATAATATTTATGATATTTAGTGTCACTTAGATTAGAAAATGTATATAAAATTGTTTTAAGAATAGTATTACAATAAAAAAGTTATTTAATTACAATATTTTGACAAAAAATAAACGTAAAATGACCAATTTTCAAAATATTCTCCTTTTGTGAAAAATTCTTCTATTATAATAATATTTTGCCTGTATACAGAGACTCAACTAGAATTTTTGAAATATATTACTTAGAAGTGAGTTTATCCCTGTTTTACGACAACATAGGGGAGAAATTTTAAGAAAAAAACGCCGACAATTATTTCAATTGGTTGTAACTCTGAAAATAATGTGAATGTTTCAAACATCACAGTTGAGCCTTTGCACAGTAGTCTAAGATATATACAGGCAAAATCTTATTATAATAGAAGAATTTTTCACAAAAGGAGAACATTTTGAAAAAAAGGTTATTCTAAGTTAATTTTTTGCCGAAATATTGCATTTAAATAATTTTTTTTTGTCAAAATGTCCTTAAAACAATTTTATACATGTATTCTAATCTAAGTGACACTAAACATCATGCAAATTATCTGTTTATGCGCCTTTTTAAAATTACGGTTCCGAACGTAGTCGGATACCTTAATATAATTGAAGTTTTAAAAGAAAAGCATCTAAAGAAGAAATTTCAGTAATGGAGTAATTGTGCGGCTCTGAACAAGGACTAAGTGAAAAGATGCATTTTAGGGATGGGAGATCACTATTTAAACTTACACATCCCTCCACATTAAACGCATTTCATCCGGGAGATTTGAATTGAATTTTATGAATCCATGATTATTCTATGTTTTTTTCAAGTCAATCGTTTTGAAGATAGTTGGATATTTAGTTTTGCTCCATAGATTAGAGTAATTTTTAATTGTTAAGTTCCATACTAGAGAATTGTCAGTTGTAAGTCTTTGCTTAAGTACAATTCTCAATTCGAGAAAAAACAATCAATCTGGTTCATTAGTTTAAAGTGTAATTTTGAATTCAAATTGATGTATATGAAAAGTTTAGAAAATAGGAAATCAAATGAATCATTTTTATGATTGCTAAAAGTATGGGTGGATATCATTCCATTCTTCACTTGTTGTTCATATGAAAAATCAGGTAAGCCCAAAAGAATGACAGCAGTTTAAATCTCAATAGAAATAATTCAGTATAATTTCAGTCTTTGGAAATATTTATATATATTATTCAAAACATTTACTCAGTTAATTTTCTGTTACAACTTAAAATTTTTATTTAGTGTTGTTTCTATCCTGCTGAGCTAACAAGTTAAGTTATGCTGTATAATAAATTCACGCTTAATGTTATTTTTTAATAAATATTTTGAAATGTTTTTTATTTAATAAATATTTTGAAATGATTTTTTCCCCCTTTTTTTTAAAAATGAGCTGCATTTTGGCATAAAAGATTTTTAAGTCATAATAATCCCTAGAAGTGTGAGAGCCATTTCAGTGGTGTCACCATCTAGTGGCGTCTCTGGATACCAAATTTTGATGCTTGAATTAATTAACTAAAGCTTCACCTCTAAGCCACCGAACCGATATTTTGAAATACAAATGTATAAAATTCTATACTGCTGTGCTTCTCAAACTTTCATTACTTGTGACTCAGTTTTCAATAATAATTTTCCTTGCGCTACCTTCTCAATACAATAACAATGTATTGATATCAATAATAATATACTTTGACACTAAAGCAACAATGAGACTTTAATTATAAGCCGTACATATTATCAAGATAAGTATTACACTTTGTATATAATTTTATATATGACAAGCTTATGGATTACTGGTAATTATTAAACTTCTTAATTTAGTATCGATAAATTAATTATCAGATACATTGCACAGTACTGATACATTTAGAAGTGTATTCTATAAGTGGAAATGTGCATTTTTTCTTTTTCAATTCCTACTATTAGCTTACAATCTCTATATATTTATTTATATGTTTATTTATTTATCTGGATGGAATTTTCAACCGTTAATAAAATACATTTTAAAGCGCTCAATTGAGCTGAAATTTTATATACAAGCTTATTTTTGATGACAATACAATAGTATAAAAATAATTAATAAAAATTAATTGATTCAAAGTTAATTTTGTAAGGAATTACAAATACAACCACGTTGGCATCATTTTTGGTGACTTAGGGACTCTTTTGGCGACTTGTGTCAAAGCTTGAAAAAGTTTTTTTTCTCACGAGTTAAAGTGTTCAGTTGAACTGAATTTTATATTGGATGACAATACAATAATATAATAATAATTAATCAAAATTAATTGATTAAAACTAATTATTTAAAGAATTACAAAGACAACCACGTTGGTATCATTTTTGGCTACTTAGCGACCCTTTTGGCGACTTGTGTCAAAACTTGAAAAGGTTTTTCTCACGTGTTAAATATTCAGTTGAAATGAAATTTATATTCACGATTGTTTTGGATGACAATGCGATACTTTAATGATAATTAATAAAAATTAATGACCACTTAATGTTGTGATTCTGTCATATGTATATACATATTTATATTAATTGTAACTATTTAATAAAAAGTAGCTAAAATAAAAATTTTCTTTGTTGATCTAAGTAGGAATTGACCTAAATTTTTTTTTATATTACTTGTTATTATGTCAGAATGTATTTTGTTTTGCTTCCTTTCTGTCAATTAATAATTTTTTTAAGAAAAATATCGTTTGCTTTCAATTTTTCGATATGATCGCGCTTCCCCACCCTCCTTAAGGTTATCACGCCCCACTCTAAGGAGGCGCACACCACAGTTTGAGAAAGTTGCCATACAGTTAAGAAATTAAATTTTTAAGTTTTCTTACTTTATATAAAAAATTATGTGTGAATATAAAAAAAAAACCCAAGTCCTTAATTTAATAAACTTATGTATTATGTATTAACTACTAACTAACAAATATTTTAAATTTATTATCAAGGAAATAATGATGTTAAGATTATGATGAAATAATTAAAGTACATTTTGTGAATCTGAAAATAGCAGCCAAAAATTTAAAATGAATATATGAATAATCAAGTGTGACAAATTGCTGTTCACGGATAGAAAAATTAGAGATAATATTAATTGTTCAATAATAAATAAAAGTTATTACTTTGAAAATTAAATGACAGGGACGAAAGACATTTAGACTCAAAACGCAAAGTCAAACTTAATGTAAATGCATAAACCAAAAGAAAAAAATATCGTTTTCTCTTTATCGCTATAATTTATAGTTCGTTACATTCTGAGGCTACTTCCAAGGTGTGGAACCTTGAATAATGTCGCTTTACAAAGATGAATAATTATGATGGATAACAGTAATTACGTTAAAAGCATTAGACATGGATCACTAACTTTAGATTCATCACTTTGCGACCTTTTTTTGCTTTTTCAGAGAATAACCTCTTTTAAAACTACCAAATATCTTACAGAGAGGAAGGAATATGTTAGTAATTATACCAATATAAATTGACCATGACATTCATGAAATACATTAGGTGCAGCATTTATGTGCATACATAATTCTTACATAGTAAATCACGAAGTTTCATTGGAAATATAAATAATATCAAAACTATAATGAATTTATATATAGTAAGAAGCCTTCAGTGATTCAACGATTAATATTAACATCCTATTCGTAATATTAATCTCTGTAATAAAGATTGATTGAATAATTAAGAAAAATCGAAGCTCGTCAAGCATGAAATTATTTCTTGAGAAGAAAGCGAGTTGCAATCAATGTTTTAAATACCTTTATCAAATGAATTTATAAGGATGTTGTTTGTTTGTTTTGACAATAAGATACACATCTACGCATATTCAATTTATTTCATATTAAAGTATGAAATTATGAATGTTACTCAAAAATTTTTTTTATTACTAAATAAAATAGTTTTTTGTCTTTATTGAGTTCAAAATCATCTTGATAATGATGTTAAAGGAACTGGAAAAAAACAGCTCCAACTAAATTTTTACTACCCGATATATCTTGAAAAATATCTTTAAATTTTACATTAAGTAAGTATTATATTACCATGGAGTAGAGTAAGAATGTTTTCGAGTTTTGATGCCACTAAAGAATCATCACATAGCGGGCTTAGAAGCCATTAAATATGGTGAGGCTCTAGGTTATCAGTATGGATTGGAGAATGAGAGCTTAGCTCAGGTGTTGTCTTTGTTAATTGATTATCATTCAAAATTTAAAAAAATTCGTTTGTGCATTAAATTTCATTAAATTCTGATGATTCCTTCATCGTGTTGCATTTTTTACAAACAGCAGTTTATTCACGTGGGTAGTTTTAAGGCTTATCTTAAGAAAACTATACCGATCAACTAGAAAATGCAAATGAAGTTTCAGAAGAATGCCATTAAAAGGGTCTTCTAACAAACTATTGTTATAGTGCAGATGTCTTGTGGGATAAAATGTTGGAAGTTAACAAATAATCATGGGAAACACCGAGAAATATTTTTCGTACTTAATTAATTCATTTTACACAATTTTATTCATCAAAAGGTTTACAAAAATTCATGAAGTTATCTCTTTATATATATGTTACCGGCAAAGTATGAAATGCCAGCATTCTATAGAATGCCTAGGCATTGTATAGAATGCCGGACGTTTTTAGGCAAAGTATAAAATAAGAGAATTATTTCATACCTTGCCTAGGCATTGTATAGAATGCCTAGGCATTCCATAGAACGACTAAAGCTGTTTAGGCAAAGTATGAAATGAGGTTATGATAAGGTTACTATATCAATGAGGAACATTTCTAGAAAATACAAATGTTATTCTGACAAAATAATGAGAGTGGCATTAAAAAATTATTCAAAATACGTAAAGGAAAAAGAAGATTGTACCAAACAAAATTTATGTCTTTCTTTTATTAAGGAAAACAAAATTTTCAAATAAAAAAAATAAGAACTTAAAATTAATCTACTTATTGCAACATGGTAGGCTTGAATGGCATTTTGAATTACATTTCATTTCATTTTTTACGCAAAGACCATTCTTATTCTTTCAAATTTTTTCATAATTCCTTTTGTCTATATCCTGGAGATGTTTGTCAAATAAGGTCTAATACAAATTTATGAAGATCATTCACAAATTGACAAATTTGTTGAGTACTGCTGAGTGCCACTGATAATTGTAACGTGTGCCATAGGCTGCCTATCCCTGCTATAGACCATGACTCCTCCAACACTACAAGTTGCTTCTCCATTTTCATACAGCACAGGAATTTCATACTTTGCCGGTTTCTCATTAGGCATTCTATAGAATGCCTAGGCAATGTGTAAAATAAGAATCATTTCATACATTGCCGGCTAGTTTTAGGCATTCTATACAATGCCTAGGCATTCTATACAATGCAGGATTTCATACTTTGCCGGCAACATATACAGTAGGACCTTCAATTTACGAACCTCTATTTTGTGAATTACTCTATTTCATGAAATTTTTCCTGGTACCAGGTACATAAATTATACTGAAAATTGAATCTCTATTTAACGATTTTTCAACATAACGAACTTTTTTCGAGATTTGGCGACTTCGTTAAATAGAGTTCTCATTGTATATACATATATAAGAAGAAGGAGCATGTTTCTTCATGATACTATTCCCACCTGAATATAACTTACTAATCAGAAAAACTTCAAAAGGTCTATTTCTTAAACGAATTTTATAGGTAAAATATTAATTGCCAAACCTGTGTTGAAGCATTTATTTAAAATTATTTTCCTAATAATATTTAATCGATTGATTTTTCCTCATTCGCCTTATCAAGTTAATACTGAATTCGCGAATAGATGGAGTGACTTGCTTTAAATCGGTTTGTAGAGTCTGGTTATATACTTCTTGGATTAATTAAAAACTTTCAATATTCAAACTCCTAAAAATAACTTCGTGAACAAATTAAAAATTAAATATAATTTTTCAAATAAATAAAATACAGTAAAAGCTCCCAGCTTGAAAGAAATTTCACAAGTAATCTTCTTTTGGAAGGAGCAAATAATTTGCAAAACAGAAGATATGGTACAAGTGCAAACTGCAACCTAACGGAGTATTATGCTAGTGACTATCTCTTAATTCTGTGATGGGAGATATCACAATTAAATATATGCCAACTACAATAAATGGAAAACGCAAAGGTCAAAAAATAAATTCATTCTATTCTTCATAGGTCGGACAACAGTAGATAGCTAAGAAGAATAATTTTTGAACCAACTTCTCCATATTGGTTCCCTGAAATTGATTGAAAGGAAATAAAATTCTGAATAAAGCAAAAAATGTTAGAGTTATAACAAATTTACAATTATCAATTAAGTAATTTAATATAATGATAGTCGCCCATCCAATGTAGTGGTTAGCGACGCTGATTGCTGTGCCGTATGGACTGGGTTCGAATCCCAGAGAAGACATGGATGTTTGTAAATGTATAGTGCCTGCGCGGCATGGGGGTACTCTAAATAGCCTTCAAGCCGCAAGTCCTCTCGTGTGGTTGGTGGAAGAGGAAGAGAGGTGGGAGGCCTCTAACCACCCCCAGAGTGTTCTCCCTCTAAATTGTGGTGGAATCGAGCCAAATCGTACAGTCACCTGTATGGTGCTCAAAGCTACGGCTAACGACAGGCGTCAGTTAGCCCTTTACCATGAGGAATTTCGTGGGCCTTGATCTGGCCTTTGCCGATCAGGTAGCATAGTAACAACAACAGTATAATGATAGGTTTTTATCTTATCACATTTGGAAACTACTCATTTCTCTCGGGCTCTGTAGACTTTTCTTCCTTCCTTTCGGGAAGGACACGATGACGACAACTTATTTCATCTAATTGGATGTTACTTCCGAAATATTTTTGGCTATTTATTTCAAAATTTCAAGGGCATATTTTAAAACTGCTATTTTCTATGGTAAAAAAAGAGAAGCTATTCTAAATGTTGTATGAACCCCACTCATTTTTATTAAAATTGGAAATAAAATTGTCTACAAGAGACTTTATATATTCTATATTTCCTGGTAAAATTTATAAATATGAATGCAAATATGAATAACTATGAATTATGATTCCAAAACTAACAATTTCGGCTTACAGAGTAAAAAAAAAGTTAAAAGGGTTTGTTCAATAACATGAAATAAAAAAGTCATCAATGCTGTTAAAATTCATTTAAGACATTAATTTCTGTTTTCCTTATTTATAATAAATCTTATGAAAATGATCAAACAGTAGAAAGTCAACTTTTGAACTTTTTAGAAAAGGACTGTTCCTTAAAAAAACTAAATATTTGCTTTTATACTAGGATTGCTATTTATAAACCATTTGTTACACTGGCAAAATGAATGTGAAATAGGAACAACATACCAAACTTAGAATATCATTAACTTTAAGAAATGGCAAACGTTTAAATCCGTATTTTACAAAAGTTAAATGGAATCATGGGATATTGTTGAACCTGGAATTAAGTGGTCTTGAATTTTAAATCGTTAATGTTACTTAGTATGGAATTGCAGAAAGATAATCTGACCTAATAGAATCTAATAGAAGTTGAATAATTATAAACTAGAGTTTAGATGCAGAAGTTTGAGCTTTAATTATCTATATTTGTATTTATAATTACTCAATCTTGCAAATTTGAATTTTTTATAAGTTTACAATTGCATGTTTGATAAATAAAAATGGATTTGAGTCAATACGGATTTCTTTATTGAAATAAGAATTGAATCCAAATTATTAGAAAAATAACATACTTATACTTAGGAAAGCTTATTTTAATCTCCCTTAAAATTTTCAGATAAATTTTTAGAAGTACTTTTATTTTTTCAATGAATTTTTTTTCTTTGTCCATGAAACTAAAAAAAATGGCAAATATTTTCTTTCAAATGTACATTACATAGCAAAACTAATTTTTGGTTGTTAATAACAATCGAATTATGTAGGGAAAAGAAATGAAACGAATTATGCTTTTCTTAATATGAAAATTAAAAGCCCCAAAATAATTTTATTTATATAATCAAAGTACACAATTTTAAATGAAGGTATATTGTTCTAGAAAATTTTGAAAAAAACTTTAAATACAGGCCATTATTTTTAAACATCAATTATTCGTTTACAAAAAGCGTTGTCTATATACATTATTTAGTAAGAAGACAACTTACAGAACAAAGGACTTTTGCGAAGTTTCATAAAACAAATTTATCAAACATTTGGCTCAAATTACAAATTATAATTTAATAGGAACATGAAATTTATCGAAGAAATTTATTCACAGCTTAAAGAATATATTATAATTAAAATAATTAATTAAAATATTTTTTTCAAGTATTATTGCAATTTAAAATCTTAAGGTTTATGCGATTACTTATAATAGTATGATTTTAATTGTTACATTTGTTTCTAAATGTAAAAATAAGAAAACTTTAACATATATTGTGTAGTAAGAAGTTAGAAAAATTTTCTAAGGATCATTAAAGTGTTGAATTACTTTTTGACCATGATGTCATTTCTTATAATTCCTTTGACTCCAAGACTAATTAACAACTTTTATTCTCAAACGCATTATTACTTAAAAATTAATGAATTAGTTCTTCTCTGAAGCTTTTAATTATTCCTTGGAGCTTTCGCTTTCATGTGATCAGGATAGTTTTTCAAAGCTTGGAGTGATTCATTATGTTCAGAGGAAATAAAGTTTCCCATGAGTAAATGGAAGAAAAATGTCGTAAATAATTTCAATTTGACTTCAGGAACTAGTTTCATTGTTCTATTTATTGTGAATATATTCGATTATATTTCTGCGTTTTACGTATTTTCGAATGAAAAGTTTAGCTAACACATGCGTGTTGCTTTTAAACGTGTGTTTTGATTCCAAAAAAATCCTTTAAATAAAGTTTTTAATTGTAATTAAATTTTTTTGAAAAATTGTAATTAAATTTTAAATTAGTTTATTGTGAAAGTAAAGATTTTATTAAAGTAACGCTTTTTGTTCTAATGAAGCTGTATAATTTGAATGTTATCGTGCATTTTTCAGAGAAACTCTATTATCCTTTTGTTTAATTGTTCTAAAACAGTTTTTTTTTTTAAAAAATTTCTGATTATGTTTTTACGAAATTCTAAAATAAAACATAATTGAAAAATTTGACGGTCAATACATTTCTGCAAGGAAGAAAAAAATATTCATCAATATTTATAAAAACACGTAAAAAGTAGTCTTTATAGAAACAAAAGGAATAAAAAAAATTCAGATGTATAAACGTACATATTTGTAAACTTTGTTGATAAATTGAACTATTAAATTTGAAAAATACTATTTATTAAAGATACAAACAATAATTTGAGAACAATAGCATATATTAATTTAAGTTTTGATAAATTAATACTCTGATTTATGTTCATTAAAAGTGGACGACGCATTTTCTCCTGTTTGAATATTTTGAAACATTAATTTCAGAATACATCCCCCATAATGATTTGATTTATTTGACAATAAGATATACATAGCATTACAAGTTAATGATATAACATTGTTATGGATTTATAAATAATGAGTTTAATTTTTATTTATTGAAAGTTAAAAAAAACTTATTTTTCTATTACAATTTAGAATCTCACAAATATATTATAGACAATAAAACCTCGTTTAGTAAACACATTGAATATAATTTTAAAGGAAAAGGATTTCTATTAAATCTAATAGTATTGTCGATATTTATTTTTGACTAAATATATTAAAACTTAAGAATTCTAACATATAAGCTATCTAGTGTAGAACAAAACTTATGATCAATATTCACATTATTATAATAATATCTTATTTCAAATATATGTATTTCCCAAGAATGAAATATATAATGTGTACTCCCCCAAAACCTTAAAGTATCTTAAGAAATATTAAATGATAGCTTTGTTGTTCTCCTTGATCTTAAAATTTAGGTTTATACGTTACAAAGTACTTGATGAATAATTATTTGCAATTTTAATCCATAAAATATGTCTTTAATACGTAGGAGAACTAAAAATGATTCCACACTTTGTAATAATTTTGAACATTCTTATTAACGTTAAAGCCATCTAAGCTAATTTTGTGAATTTTCAAAGCTTTTAGGTAATAATAATTTACCATGCATACGCCACTGGTTATAGTTATCTCCTTAATAATAAAAAATAACACACATAAAGATGTTATCTGTATAATATATAAAGGAGAAAAGCGACAGACTTGAAATTTGGAAGGCATGTTCCTTTCATGGAATAGAGATCCACTAAGAACGGATTTTGCGAAAAGCGACCCTCAAGGGTCGTAGCAGGGGCTACGATTAATTATAGATTAATATTCCTGTTTATGAACTATTAGAACTACAGGCTTGAAAATTGGTAAGTATGTTCCCTTAGGCGTGTAGAAATCCACTACAAAAGAGGTTTTGCGAAGCGTAACCCCCAAAGGGTGTTGTGCGGTTTTAAGGGGCGTTATAGATAATTATTTCCGTTTTTAAACTATAAAAAAGTATAAAACGTTCAGATTTGAAATTTGGTGGGTAGATTCCTTTCATGGAGTAGAGATCAACTACAAATGACTCCCTTCCTTCAAGAGGCATTGCGGGGGCAGTATAATTCAATGCTCTCGTTTTTAAATTATTAGACGTACAGGTTTGAATATTAGTAGGCAGTTCCTTTCACGGAGTAGAGATTCGCTAAAGGAGTTTTTCGAAAATCGAAAGCCAAAGAGCGTTGCGTGGTTTTAAGGGGCGTTATAGATATTTTTTCTGTTTTTAAACTATTAGACATACAGGTTTGAAATTTGGTTTGTAGATTCATTTTATGGAATAGAGATCCACTATAAAACGGGTTTTGCGAAAATTGACTCCCAAGGGGCGTTGTGGGGGCTTAAGTGGCATTCCCATTTTAGAACTATTAGACGTACAGACTTAAAATTTGGTAGACATATTTATTTCATGGAGTAGAGGTCTTCTACAAAAGGAATTTTGCGAAAATCAAACCCCCAAGGGGCTTAAGAGGGATTAAGGAGTGTTATAGATAAACATATCTCTTACGAAACTATTAGACCTACAAACATGAAAATTGGTTGGCATGTTCCTTTCATAAAGTAGAGTTCTTCCAAGAACAGGTTTTTCAAAAATCAGCCCTCAATGAGGTGTTGCGAGGGGTCAAGGAGAGTTATAGAAAAAAACCCCGTGTTTTTTAATTGTTAGACCCACATATTTGAAATTTGTTAAGCATGTTTCTTTTGTTGAATACAGATTCACTAAGAATTGACTTTACGGAAATCGACTCCTATGCGTGAAACGGGGAGTTAATATGGTGTATTGATAAAAATAAATTCCCGTTTTCGAACTACTAGACCTATACAATAATTAAATCTGGTGTGCATATTTCTTTTGTTAAATTGAATAAGAATGGGTCTTTCGGAAATCGACTGTCGAAGGGGATACGAGGCAGATTGAAAAAAAAAATGAATTATATTAATTAAAATCAATCAGTATATATTCATACAGCATTATAAAATACCTAGTGAAGCGGGTAGGTAACCGCTAGTAATATATGACTGTGCATAATATTAACTGATGCTACATATAAGTAAATATTATACGCTGTGTCATAGATGATTATTTTGTATTGCGCGCGAAGAGTTTATGTTTCTATTCGTTTATGTAATTGAATATTATTTGACTATAAAATATTATTAGCTTAGTCTTGTTCTTACCACATAAAATATCAATCATGATGCCTTGTGGACACTTAAGAGTAGGTGTACCTTAGACCATTTTAATTATTTCTTAAGATCTAGAAAATACTTTTGAACAATATTAACAGCGTTATCACTATCTTTTGAGTTTGCTTCTTATTCGGCTAGTTCTATATATTTTTCTGTCTTTTTCTGTGATTCTTTAAACATTGAAATCAGCACCAATTAATCATCTTGCATTAGAAATACCTAATGCTCTCTCTCGGTCATATCCGTTTTCCATATATAATGCTTTTTGAAATCATCTTGGATCTAAAATTATGAAAATTGCTTTTAAGAACATTTGTAAATAGTTATGATTAAAATACTAAATGTAATAACATATTAATATATAATTTATCTATTTTTATTTATCGAATTTTCTAATATTATTTATTGAATAAAATTGCGCTGTATCTGCTAGACTCAGCACTGCACATCCATAAATAACCTCTTCCATCTAGCACTAAATAGAAACTAATTAAATTTTTATTACTAAATAGTTAAAATAGTTAAAATAAAGATAGATGGCAGCATAAATCAGATAGTGAATGTATTTAAGAACATTAAATAAATAAAAAAAAGTCGACTAATGTTCTATGGGGTACTATTTTTCACGTATTATTGCTATGGTTATTTTAATTGTTTAGCAAAACTATATTTAACAAGGAAAGCACAATGTATTAGGAAATTTCGTAAATGAGTTTGTTTCTTAAATGATTAGAAAGAAAAAGGACATAAAAGTTTCTACAAATTTAATTTAACATAAAAATAATGTACCGTATATTACTGAATATAAAACTATCTGTAAATAAGCCAATAGCACATTTTTTCTTCAAAAATGTATCCATAATTTAAAACCCATATATAACCCGAATGTTTAAAAAAATCCTTTAATTTTAAAACATTTCACAAAATGTGAATATTTTCTATTTAAATTGCTGTAGAAGAAAACGCCAGACGTCGACGACGATAGTTTTATTTCTGGTAAACCTATTTTAAACTAACACATTTTTCCATTAACTTTTTATCTTGTGCACTATCAGTGCTAGTCATACTTTCTACGCCATTTTTTTCTATTTGGCTTAGAAAAAAAAAGAGGGCAGAAAAATTCATGTAAGGCATATGATCACTGGCCTATGTTTCAAGTCTCGAAAGAAAAACTCTCTGCCTGATGATCATATGTATTCAGACATACCAGTGATGGAAAAAGATTTTACAAACGATTCAGGAACTCAGACTCAGACATTGAGTTTAAAGGATTTATTTGGTCTCAGGTACATGTTAATCTTGTCTCGAGAGCTAAAAATATAAATAATATTTAGTTAATAGTAAATCTTTGAAGTTAAAATTAAATAGTTTGATTCTTCTACATATAATTTATGAAGTAATAAAGTGTTAAATGTTTGAAACATAGCCATAGTTTTAAAAATTATAAGCATATAAAAATAAGAAAAATTTCTGTAAGAAATATGAATTGAATTTTTCTTTGTGCTGGATATATTCTAAAATAGTAGCCTTTGATGTGTAAAAATTTACAGAATTATAAAATTTTCCATACTTTTTAAACTCTATCTAATTTTCAAATTATGTATCTTTTTTTTAAAAAAAAGTATACAAAAAAATGTAGAAATTTAAAAAAAAACATTTAAAAGTGTAATTTTTAAAAATTTTTTTAAAAAAATATTATTTATTATTTTATTTAAATAAAAATGCTACAGTGTAATAAGGACAGATTTAACTTTATAAATCATTTTACTGATAGTAATTAGAGCTATTATTTTTAAAAAATATCATGTTCAACCTAATACCTACTTAACCTTACTTACAAAAATGTTTTTATTTTCGTATGATTATAATTTTTAAGATTATGATTACATTTTAAACATTTTTCACTTTTTTGAAACCTTACTTTTTTCAAAGAATGTGTAAAACAATTGAATTATTTAATTTTCATTTAAAAAAATTATATCTGATCGAAAATTGCTTATATTTTCAGCTCTCAAGACAAAATTAACCCCCTTGAGACCCTTCATGTAACCTTTATTTTAGAATAAAAGTTAAATTTAAAAAAGTCCAAAAGAGACAAAAGCTTATCCAAAAAGACTAAAGAATTAAAGTCTCTTTCTTAGTCTGCGCATAGCTAACTAAAAATGTTTTTTTTTTAAAAAAAAAAACCCGCTTTTTCTAGACTGCGTTTTTTCCCCTCTGGTTAGTAGATTCATATAGAAATTGACTCCCTTACCTTTAGATTTAAAAAAATTATTCAATATGTGTTATATTTTTCTTGTTAATGTTTACAATTCAAAATTGAATCTTGTATGAATTATCTTGCTTTTCTGAAGTAAGCCACACATTCATAAAAAATAAGAAGAAATTACTTAAAAAAATAAATTTTATATTTATTTTGAGAAATTTCCTATAAAATGCAGTTCTGTGTATTTTTGATTTCATTGCAAGGAATGAAATTTAAAAATTTTAAAACACAAGACATTTCCAAATTCAGGATATTGATAAAAAAATTAATCCATTTAAAAATCACTAAATGCAAAATTTTATTCTAAATTAATGAAATGAAAAATAATTTTACTGTATTTCTAGGATTTGTTTTTATTCTCTATTAAAAAAATCTCAGGTTTTCAAAGCTTTATAAAAAAAAGTTTAATTTATAAAATAAATATTAATTAGATAAATTTTAATTGAAGAGAAACTGTAGATATGTGAGATATGTATGATTTTATTTATTAATAATTCGTGAAACACTATTTTATTTTGCAAGCAACTATTTTAAATTTCATTTAAAATAAATTCTTTTCTTTTAAAATAATACATAAGAGCACAGTATAAATAAAATAGTTTTTCTCTTACATACTGAGTTTTCTAAAATAAAAAAAGTAAGATATATTTTTCAGTCTAGGGTTTATCAGTTGCTGTTGGTTTTTATTTTATTGCATTTCGATATCATTTGAGCACTTTTTCTGTTTCATTATTTCGTTATTATTAATTCTATACATCCCTTTAGAAATTCATTCATATAAGCTAAATATAAATCTTTACTCTCGCTCTAATGAATTAAAATCTATATCTAAGTGGAATATGCTTCCATATAATTTCTATGAAATATTATTGAAAAAAAATAACCAATAATTTGTTAAATTTTTAAGGGATGAATAGAAATTATAAAAAAAACGTTCTTGAGATCACATTTAATGAAACCTATTCCTTGTTCCACATTGATTAATAAAGGAGGAATAAATGTAAAGAATGCAGAATTGTCTAAATATCTATAATTTTCATATATTTGTTTATTATTCTTCGAAACATGTAGTAGTCTTTGAGGAGGGGGAAACTTTTAATAAAGGCATTTTATTTATTTGCATTCTTTTATAAGTGGAAAAATAAGTTAGAGATAAACAATTTGAATAGTCTTACGATAGTTTTAAGGTTAAGTAAATAACCCCCAAAGAATATTTCACCACAAGGGAGACATTTTATTTTTCTCTTTGTAAAATGTGATCCTACAAGGTTTTATCTTTAATATTGATGTAAAACTCCGAAAAATGTCAATCCAAGTTTTGTAGACAAGAAAAACTCTATTTCTTTCGGCATATCAACAGAAGTGAGGAGTAAAAACCAGGAAAAGGAAAGATTGTTCAGGGGCGCAAAAGCTGTCCATCATTGTACGAAAATGAGCTGTCATAAGATAGATCGCTTCACTATTGAATGTCATGAAATTTCATCTTTTTATCATTCTGAAGTTTTTCTATATTTTTTTCACAAATTTCACACTTTTAACTCCCTCATTTATATTTTTGAACTGATATATATATATATATATATATATTTAATACTTTCAAGAATCTGAAATTCTCCAACCGAATATGAAAAAATATATTTTGCTAGTATAGATTTTATTTTATGAAACCAGTTTGAGCACAAAAACAGATTAAAGTACATTTTTTTGTAAGTTACATTTAAAATGTTAAATTATAAATCTTTGCTATATAGTTCTTCCCATTATTTTCGTGTAAGAGAAATTGCGTCAAAGTAATATACGTAACTTTTTATAGGAAACGGCAAGTAATAAGGCACTTCATTAGGGAGGATATAAATAAGATTTAGATTTATAGAGTTTCTTTTCTGGCCCTTAATTTAAGAAAATAGGTAAAGTGAGAAAAGTAAAGGTGTGTGTGATGTCTATAAGTTTTAAAATAATTGTAATAGTACAAAACATATAATTATACAAATATCGTGCAGTAAAAAAGGCATTAAATGTTAATTATATTCTCTAAAAATGATTATAGTAAATTTACAAATCAATAATATCTTTTTAATCAATAAATATGCTAGTGTTCATGATAACAATATAACATAAATTGTAGTTTTGAATACTTACATAAATTATCAATGATTTACTTGATGTTACATCAAAATTGTTAGTTTGGGGCGAAAGAACTAGTTTTGTAGGCAGAATAATTGCGATCACGCGTTTTTCCCACTTCATCTGACTCACTCTTTCAGCCAGCCATAACGGATCAGTTTGCTGTGAGTAGCGTTCAAAGTATTATTCCTATGCTGTATGCTCCAATAACTATCGATATACATTAGATACTGCTGATAGCAGTGAATTATCAATGTTTAGCGGGGTAGACATTATTTTTAATTACAGCTTCACATTGATGATTCGTTGAACGAAAAATAGTTTTAAGCTCATCATTCGTTATTACATGAGATTCTAGGAAACAATTATATCTTCAATTTGTTCCTTTTTATTTCATGGGTATCTCGTTTAAACAAGAGTTTTCAAACGGTGTCACAAATTTTCGACAGGATTGAGGTCAGGACTGTTTCCTAGTCAGGATAACAGGGATATTTAGTCAAAAAAAATTACATCAAATAAAAGAGTAGAGTGGACACGTGTGTGATGAGAAAGTGGTATTTCCAATGATAAAATTACATAACAGATGAATAGTTCAGTGACTACATCTGGAGACGCGGAAAGTTTTGTTTAATATTTCAGGAGACAAATTTAATAAAAAATAGCAGGAAAAGGACGAAAAAGGTGCACCCCATCTGTTGATGACAGAAGAACCAAAATACTATATCTCATAGATAAAAGAAACCATGGACTGCGCCATCATAAGTGATCTGAGTGATCCTAGTGTTTCTGTCAGTTCAAAAACAATCAGGAGAAGATTATCAGGTGTAAGACTAAAAGGTAGAATTCCACGAAAAAAGTCGCACCTCACTTTACAGCAGCACTAAAAGGGACTATAGTAAACAATGGAACACATTAATTGGACAAATGATTATTGGCCACAAGTTATATGGAAGGACGAAATTAAAATATCGTTATTCAGTAATGATAGCCTAAAATATGTGTAAGACGTAGAATAGCAGAAATGCTGCATCCAGGCAACCGTGAAGTATCAACATAGTTTTACCATTTAGTCATACATATCAGCAGATGTTATCGGTCTCCTTCATATCATTGATGAGACATTGAGTGTTATAAAATACGTTGACACCATTCTTGAACCCAAACTTTTGCCTTCCATGAGAGATCTATTTACCAACAATACTTCTCTTTTTTTTTTCGGCAAAATTCTGCTCCTTGCTACATAGTGAAGTAATTGAAAGAGTGGTACCATTCTAAGATCATTTAGTTGTTGTCCTGACTGGGAAACGGTTCTGACATCAATTCTATCGAAAACTTGTGGCATCGTTTGAAAACTCTTGTTTGAACGAGATACCCATGAAATGAAAAGGAACTAATTGAGGATAAATTGTTTCCTGACATCATGTAATAACGAAAGAAGAGCTTAAAACTAATTTTAGCTCAATGAAACTGTATTTAAAAGTAATGGTTACCCCACTAAGCAATGGTGATTCAATGCTATCATCAGTTTGAAATGTATATCGATAGCTATTGCAGCATAACTTTTTTTGAATTATGAACATTTAAATTTTGTTTTCTTGTATCAAATTTTGAATTAAGTTCTCTGTAAAATGATATAAAATACTTTGCATTTTGAGCAACATAAAATTTTCTACAAGCATACAAACTTAAAAAACATAACAATTTTAAAAAATGTCCACTATTTTAGCCACCACTGTATATATACAATAAATGATATAAAAAATGTTCTACTAAGAGTGGAGAAAAACAATACTAAGAATCTGAGATATTGAGCATTAAAAAATGTAAAAACCAAAAGAGCCATTGGTCTAAAATGGGGATATATTACGATCTCTAAATCTGTCATTGATTTAGGACAGTGAAATCGGGTGAAGCATTGCTTTATAAATCCAAGCTTCCTGTCAGCGGAAATTTTCGACATAATGGAAAAACAGAAACCTATTCAAAATTAGGCCTATATCTATCTACACGTGGGATGAACACAAAACAATAAAAATAAAAATAAAATGAATGTATGAATATTTAAAACAGGTGTTTCACAATAGAAATGATAACTAAAAAGAAATTAGAAAAAAATTAACAAAAAAAAAAACAAAGACAAAAAAACTTACATATATTTATGCTTACAAATATTTTTTTAAGACGATATGTCGAACACTCGGAACTCGCGCGCTAAATGACGTATTGATACAAAGAAACAAAAAGCAGAGGCACCACCTAGATATTTTTTGTAAATATACTTACTAAGCGTTAGGTATAGAAATAAAGGCTGAAATAATTTTAAAATATATTTAAAAATGAATTTAACTGGATAGTTTTAATTCAAGCAATATTGGCAGAATTTTTTTTATAATCATCATGTTTTATTTCATTTTTAGTAACAAAATCATTGTTTATATATATTTTTCCTCCGTTATATTCATGCATAAGAGAGAAACTCTTTATTGTAGTGCGCGATGGTGTTTCGCTATATAAGGATTTTAACACATAATGTTTTGTTTTTTCTTTGCTTTTTAAGTTTAATCTTTGATTTACATCAATACAGGTAGCTTGCGGAATATATTTTTATTCTTACAAACACGTGTATAATTTAATTCATCATCACCGATTAATAAAAAGAAACATGAAGAATAATCGAAATCTTCTATATTTTTTCCCCCAACAGCATTAAAAATTAAGCATCACATAACTGTTGAATAGCGAACTGTTATTCAAATACCACGGAAGAAAATTAAATTGTATATGATTGTTAATTAAGTCCTATTTTTATTAATTAAATCTCGAGAATTGAGCTCGATAGTCATTGTTAAAAAGAAGTAACGTATTATTTTGGTTAGCTAATTTAATTTTTTGCTGAAATGAAAAAAAAAACCTTTTTATTATAAAGCAAGATCTGATAACGGAATAATTAATGCCTTAAGGCATTGCTTTGTGAGAAATATATATCACACAATGTTTCAGTAAAACTAATTAAGTTATAGAATTTTACTGAAAATAGAGAGTTGATATGTTCAACTGTTTTCTGAAGTACGTATATAACAGATGTGTTCATAATTTAATTAGGTATTAATATTAAGGATCGAAAACTGGGTATACACATGTTGTAGTATTCTGGTGATATATAATATTATAAGCTATTCTACGGAGATATTGGAAAACAATACATTATAAAATATTGCCATAATTAGTCAACATTTATTGATTTAACATTATGAAGTTCCAAATAGACCTATAAAATAATTTATTTAGAATATTTTTTTGATAGTATATGTCAGGGATGGCGAACCATTGACACGCGTTCCTTTCATGGCACGCGACACAATATTTTTGGCATGCCAGTGTTCAAATTGGTTTGCATTTTACTCTAAAATAACAAAGTTCATTATGAAGTATTACGAACAAACGCGAGTGATCGGTAGTGGTGTGGTGGGGAGCACACTCGTTTCTTATTTATTGTCTTGACTTAGTTACGTCGTGAACTACAATTGATTATGACGAAAAGTTTGATTATGCATAGCATAGTCAACTTCATTGACTCAACTGTTATTTTCAGGAGTTTATTTATATTAAATTTATGATTTTTAAATGTTATTTAACATGGCTCGTTGAGCAAAAAATAAAAAGGGCAAGATAGTAAGTGTAACAGAGATTTCAAATTTTGTGATTCTAGAAATGTAGCATTATTAGTAAATGCGATAAAGCGGTTTTATGTTCTGGAATAGTGATATGCAGAACATCTCCAGTTAAATGGAATTTTGAGGCAAATCACAAATCTTCTTGTTACGTGAGTGAATATTAACGTCACCCTGTTCAGCTACACGAGGGATTTTGGAGACGGTCCTTGTAATTCTGAACCATGGTCAACTGACTAAGATGACACCTGAGCTGACATTTTTCCAATAAAATCATTAGTAAAATGAAAGAAATTCATCATAAATAGTTATCATCATAAATTGGTCACACTAATTTTGAATCAACCGGTATAGCGAAACGCGTAGGGGATTCTGCAGCATCTCGGCTACGTTATGAATTGTTTGCGGTCACAAGAACCCGAGATTTAAGGGAGAGTGTTTCCAGAACACTTTATGAGTGAGGGTTGCTTATTAGGAGATCTGTGTTTTGTGTTCCACACAGTTCTTCGAACAGGAGACTCCGTTTAAAATGGAGGAGAAATCATAGAAGTTCGAACAACCAATCAATGGACAACCCTTTCCTTCACTTATGAGTCCCTGTTCTTCCAATCATGGATTCTGGTCATCCTTTCATATATAGAGAACCAGGGAACCAATTCCTGCCATCCAATGCCCAAGAAATTGATCATTATGGCATCGAAGATTTGATGATCTGTGCAGGCATCACGTTGGATGGCTGCACATACCACCATGCCTTTGAAAGAGACACTGTGGTTGCTGTGAGGCACAGGGGTGAGGTCTTGGAGTTCTATGTTCTCTTTTAAAGCTGCAGCAGTTAGTGTTGATTTTCTTTTAATGGATGACAACGTGAGGCCACTTAGAGCTCATCTGGTCGATGAAATTCTGGAAAGTGAGGATATTCGCCGGATGGATTGGCCAGTCAGATCTCAAGACCTCATCTTTATAAAGAATACCTGAGACGCTCTGGGGGGAGGGGGGCAATTGGAGCTTTCAACCCTGTCAAAAATCTTGTAAGGCTTGAAAACAGTGTAGCTGAATGATTGGACTTTGCCATAGGAACTCATAAACTCCCTTATTTCCAGTATAAAATCATGGTGCCAGACCGGTATATCCGTAAGGGGGAATATACTCTCTTATTAATTAATTTTTTTCCATTCTACAATCACTGTTTCAAAACTTCTGACTCCGGTTAGTTTTACATACGACCTTGCTTGTGTATTATAACCATTGAATGGTTATTTTTTTTGCATAATATCAACCCTATGCACAAACCAAATTTCAATAAAATCTGTCAAGTAGTTCTAGTGATAATCGTACTAAATCTGAAATTTTGAAAAAAAAATATACATAATATATGTGTGGGCATACTATATAATACATATGTGGACGTACTGCATGATATCAGTGCATGTATTATTATGTAGTATGTGCATAAATAGGGGACTTATAGAAAGTTTGCTAATCCTGTATAGGAAATATATTTCCTTTATTTTTCTATACTTTCATTTTAGACCATTTTCTTCATTTTCCTTTTAGCACTTAAAGCTCAAAACTAAAAAAAAAAATAATAATAAATTATAAGGCACTCTCACACACACACTTTCCAAGTTCAATGCCAATAAAATAAAACAAAAATATCATTTCCATTAAGCTAAAGCTCTGATTAATTACCTGAATTTATGCATGTGATATATCATAAGAAAGAATATTAAAAAATACTCAGAGCATTAAGGAAGCTGCATAAGGAAGCTGCATTGATATATATTTACTTAAGGATAAATTTGCGCACTAAATTAGTTTAAAATATGTTAATAAATTTGTTAATAAGCTTGTAAACAAACTTGTAAGCGCTTATTCAATATTTTAAATACAAAAATACTTTCAAGCTCGCTTTAAGTAAAACGAATCTGTTAAATTTTCAGAACCTGATAAACCCATGTACTTTGAAGTAATAGGCATAAATTAAGTACTTGAATTTAAGTTATTTGCGAAAATGTAATATATAAATAAAATCTAGCAAAAATTTAATTTTTTTCTTTCCTTTAACTAAGAGATTTTAATAATTATTAAGCATCGTGAAGCTGCATATTGTTAAATAATATACACCAGTGCTCCGCAACCTTTTTATCGCTGCGGACCGGTCAACGTTTGATAATTTTACAGCCGCCCGCTGAGGGTGAGAGACGTTGATTGTTTATATTTTTGATTTAACAATTTTAATTTATTTACCTTTAAATATGCCTTCAGAATAAAATATAGTTACACCAAAAATAAACAAAAGTGATTTAATGTGAAATATAAAGTGATTTCCGTGGAAAGTTGCGAAAATCTGAGAGAAGGGCAACACTTTAAATAAAATGGCAATAGTTTAATATTCTGTAGGCGGCCCAGCACCATTTGATCCACGGACTGGTACCGGTCCGCGGACCGGGGGTTGCGGATCACTGATATACACTACTTTTGGTAAAAAAAGAATTTGAGTATTATGAGATCAAAGAATGAATAAAAACATTAATGCAGTAGCTAATTTATTTCAAAACCATTAAAAATTGTTAAGTAATAAAAATGAACATAAATTTTGAAAAAAAGATCCATTGTTTTTAGCCGGTTTTGTGTGTATGAAATCGTTTTAAAAATTTGCATAAAAATATTCCGCAACTATTCAACTAAAAACAAAAACTCTGCTTTAAAATATAGTCCAAAATTTATTGTTCTGTGTTAGAATTTTTTCTAATAATTTCTAATACATTTCTATACATTATAAGTGAATTTACGATTATAATACTAATCATTTATAATACTAATCTGGTTATCAAACAATGGAAAAGAAATATTTAGTTTTTGATTTCATAAATTACATATCGACTCTCCTGCTTTTAGTCGAAGTAATATTAAAAAATTGAAATTACCATAAAATCCGGTACACGCACCTGTACTTTCAAGGTGTGTTTTAAACTTTTAAGCATATTGGCCGTATAACGCGAGTCCCCTTTTTTCAAAGGGACCTGAAATTTACGTCTACAGTGCTTTTCTGTCTTGAAGTCATTTATTCGAGTTATTATCCCAAGTTTTAGAAAAAAAAAATAGCAAACTTTTAGAACCACAACCCTTTTAGTTCATAAAGAATGTTATTTTTTTTAAAATAAAGAATATTTCGATTAATGCAGAAGTCATTTTTTTTATGCTCATCTCTTTTTTTTATTTTTAAAGCTATCATTTTCTTATACCTTGCGTATAATGTGTACCCATAAGTTATTTTTTGTGTTAAAAATGCTATGGTAGTTTTTTATGTATGTAAATAACAAAATATGATTCACTTGTGATTTTTTTAGAAGTTTTAATGCAAATCGTCTCCCTTACAAACATTTACGTATTAAGTAGAGGTAAGAAAAAATCAAAATTTCCACCAAGGTTTTAAGTTTTTTTTTTGATTCTATTAAAAAAAGGAATATTTAGAAAAAACTCACATCTTAATATATTAAGTAAATTCTCTCAATGATATTGTTATTTTGTTGTAATCTTGTTTCACAGTAGAAGTTTTTAAGACTACATTTTTATTTGTTTAAAGTGTTTTTGTAATTTCTTGATTTTTCAGATACAACGAAGTGAATTATTTTTTAAAAGAAAAACTTCTAAATATTTATAAGGGGAAAAAATATTAAAAACCTAATAAATGTTTCATATAATAATTAAACAAAAAATTGTACACTACAAAAAAAATTAAAAGTAACTTTTCGTTTATATTCCAAACGTAATCGAAATTTGTATACCATTGAACTTTTTTTTCATGTATTGTCTGTTAAAAGCAGATGATTATAAAGTGTTTAATACAGTAATTTTCAACGGACTTTGAACAAGAAATTCAGCAATAGTAAGGAAAGTAATTTTTAACGGAATTCGACCTGACGATTCTGCAATAGTAAGAACAGGTATCTTCAACGGAATTACAATTGAAGATTTTGCACCAGTAAGGGCATTGATTTTCAATGGAATTTGAGCTGACGATTCTGAAGCAGTAAGGACTGCTATCTTGCTATCTTCAAAGGAATTATTTAATTTGAATTGACGAGTTTGCAACAATGGGGTCAGTGATCTTTAGAGAAATTGCTTGGTTTTGAATTGAAGATTTCGCAAAGGAGAGGACAATTACCTTCAACGGAACTACTTCGTTCTGAAAATAACAATTTTACAGTAGTGAGTACAGTGATCTTCAATACAAACTCAATGCTCTAAAGCTCACACAAAAAGTACCTATTGACACGAAAAGGTAAGAACAATTTTCTGGTTTGATTGGTAAATGTGCTTTTCTGAGAACCTTAAGATGGCATATGAAGTTATATTCGTTCTTCCCAATAGAAGTCATTAAGCTCTGTTATCTGTTGTGGTCTAGTTGATTAATGTTGCATTAGAAAGATAACGTTGAATTTTATAATTCTAAATCGCGACAAAATGACGATGATGAAACCTGAGCTCGTATGCTTTTCTCATTATTTTCATTTTATACCATAAATGGATTGAAATAACTTTGCTTGCTCTAGAAATTTGATAAAATATTTTTTCCTACAACATATGAGGGAATACTTTTTAAACTTACTTTGAATTATATATGCAACAGAATTGCAAGAAATAAATATTTACTTTGTCCAAAGCCATAAAAATTTTCTTTTTAATATATTTTCTGAATAGATTAATGGTTTTGAGAATGCTTATTTTTTATTTTATATTCTCAATTCCTATCGTGTCTCAACAAAAATATTCCTCGGAGCCACACTTTGAATTGGCATTCAAAACGATTTAAGGAGAAACAAATTATTTGACTGTGCTATTCATACTAATACATTGCTATTCGAAAAAAAACATTCAAAGCCATTTGAAAAATATTGCATTTCAATAAAAATTTTATGAATAAACATTTCATGATACTGATAAAGATTATTAAAAGTAAGAAAAAACCGTAACAAAATCTTTTGAAATGATATTCTACACATTTCGTGCAAGAATGTATGTATATTTCAAATGAGATTATTTCTGATAAATGAGATTATTTTTTTTCTGAGTTTTTTTAGCATAAACCTTAAAATGACGTTGCTTTATATCAATAGCTAATATATTTTCATGTTTTTAAAAATGCCTTTATAATATTGAATTGCTTCTCTATTTTATTATTCTTATTTATATACTGGTGTTCAAAAAATTAAGAGAATTTTTAGATTTTTTCAATTATCTCTAGAACTACTGAGCAGATTTTAATGAAATTTGGTAGGTATATATAGGGGCTTCATATATTCTCAAAGAATAATCATTCAACAGTTAAAATAGACACTCATGAACATGCGTAACACTCATCGGAGTTGGAATGTATGGAACAGCAGTTGCAGAATGCAATTAAAAAATTGGTTAATACGTTCCCTCTTTCAGATAAACAGGTCTCACGCAGTGATTTTATACTGGAAATGAGGGAATTTATGAGTTCCTGTAGCAATTATTTTTCACTTGTTCTCAGCAAGTCTTTTTCAGGCCTTGGATGACTCTTGAAGGGGATTTACGATTTACAATTCCCTTCCCCAGGGTGACCCAGGCATTCTCTATGCGGATGAGGTCTGGAGATATAATTGTCCGAACCTTTCGGTGAATATCCTCTTTTTCCTGAAATTTATAAAACGAATAAGCTGTATATGCTTCGCGTTATCATCCAACAAAATAAAATCAATTCTAACGGTACCCATAAAAGGCGAACTTAGGGCTCCAAGAAGACATCATCCCTACAACTCACAGTTGTCACAGTGTCTCTTTCAAAGATGTAGAGGAGTTTGCGGCCATGCAACGTGATGCCTGGCCAGACTTTCAAACCTCCATTGCCGTAAAGGCTGATATCTCGGAAATTGAAGGGCAGGTAGTGGGTCATTGATTCCCTCCATATATTCTTGGCGTGCTTTCATCATGTAGATAATCACACAATAATTTTCTCTTTTATTCATATAAATAAATCTTAAGACACTATGTTTTTTACTGAATTATTTTCTAAAATACAGTTTGATTTTTTGATTTAATTTCATTTATGAACGCCGCACTCTAAATCAACAGCTGAAGTCTCTCCCTGCAACACTCCAAAGCACAACCTCTGTGGCACCCCCTCTCCAAACCTTAACTCCATGTAAATATGAAGACTTTGAGCCTCGACATATTTAACGTGCATCAGTTTCTCTCTCTATACTTTGGACCCCTTCATAGGCTTCAGGACTCAAAACAACGACAGTCACGAATTATTGACTATTACTTCTCAGATACCGCAGTCATATCTAAATTCCGAGTTACATCCATAGTTTTGTTTGAAACAATCATGCTTTCTGCATCGTGCATTTTGAAAAAAAAATCTTAAATGCAGTTAAAATGTTTTCATATTGAAATTTCCTTTTAGAGTAATAAAATTCTAATATTCAATGGAATTAATCAATATTTAGCCTTAGTATTTCCGTTGCACAACTCATCCTTATAAAAAAATCTTTTTAGGTATTCAACCTTTTTATGATAAAATTTCTAAATTATTAACACATAATAAATTTTTCTATATTATATATATGATAATTATATTAATATTATACAAATATTAGAAGTTCTTAAAGCAACACACACATGGGTCAGTACTTGAACAATAATACAAATTTTTAAAGTATCTGTAAAATTTCTTTTTTTACAAACTGATGCAAAATGCGAAAATAAGCGACTAAGTTATAAGACGAGATGGATATTTCCTGTTTTTGATATTTTGTTAATCTTCATTATAAATATCTACCAAATATTTACAAAAAATGCATTATTACAAGTAACTTACAAGCATCTAGCAACGGTAAAATATTTCTCCAGTTTCATTTCGGGATAAAATATAATCGGCCATTATTAAACTTTCTAGTATCAAACAAACGATTTCAGATACAGGTGTGCTTATTCAAAGATATGTCATTGTCACGTAGCTCCCGAACTGATCGCTATTTCCCCTCTAGTCACTTCTGAGATCTCGATGGCGTGTTTCCAGAGTCACCTTTTATTCCTACCCCCTTCTAAAATCTCTCTGCGGTCCAAACTTGCCCATTCGATACGAATCAATAGAGCAGAATTTCCAGAAACCCTTTCTCAAAAATAGAAGCTTCGTGATCTGACTTAGAAGGGCACTTCGCAGATTGGGTCACGTTATGCTGCAATTCAGATAAGAAACCTCTTCTCTGCTGGCCACTCATATGTATCGATGGCGATGCCTCTTTGAAAGTCACGTCTCCTTTAGGTTTTTTTTTCCATCGTTGAAACTTTGGAGTTGAGTTCATGGGAAAATATTAAATTATATGTAGGACCTTTTAGGTAATAAGGAGCAAGTATGGCAAGAAGTTGTCCAGATTAAAAAGTTAATTAACTAAGAAATAATTCAGACTTTAATCTATAAGAATAGATGTAAAAAAAATACGTGAAAAAGAATTTTTACAGACTTTAGTTAAATTGAAAGTACCAAATAATAGTTAAGTATAGAAGGATATAACCCACCTAGAAATAATTTTTTTTTTAAAAAAAAAGAAGCGAAGGCGTAAACATATTTGTAAGAAAATGTTTTATTTATTTATGGTGATATTGTAAAACAATTTAATTTAAGGTAATTTAGTAAATAAAAAAAATGTTATATATATATAATGTATATAAAAAATATTCAAAAGGAAGTATTTTAGGCTTATAAATAAATGCAATCTACTACTACTTTGCATGAATTTTTAAAACTCAATTTAGTTATTAATCTTTAGACAAAACTAAAAAAAAAAGATATATGAAATAAATAATCTTGAAGTAGTAAAATTCCCTTGAAAAAACATTTAATAATTTTTTTCCTTTCATTTAGTCCATAATTAGTTAATATATTGAACATGGAAACAATAATTTTTGCGATGTTGATAACAGTGACTAAAAACAATTTTTTCAAACACATTTTGCTATTTTTCATTCTCTCTAAACAAACTATATATACCATTTTTGATCTTCAAAGCCTTTTTTGCATGTTTCCAAGTTTTATTAAGGTAAAGTATTATTTTTTTTAATATTGAGTGCCATTGTAGTGGAAATATTTTTCTACTGTAAGTAAATACAATAAAAGTGAATAAGTTTCTGTTATAAATCGGATTATGTGTAAGTGGATATCATAAAAAAAAGAATTTTCCCGATATGAATTTAAAAACAGCTCTGCCAAAATTTATGGAAGAAATGGAATCATTATTTAATACCTTTTATTTCGAAAAACGTAAGCCTTAAAAACACGCTGCATATATTTCATATTTTCAATGTTCATTCTATTTTTTTTAGAAATCGAATGGTGTTTTCCGTTTCCTTGAAACATTATTGATAACACAATATTTTTAGACAAGGGTGTCAAACTCAAATGCTAACTTGGGCCAAATAAACAGTATTTAACTTTATTTGGGCTGCAAAAAAAATCCATATTCACAGAAACGTAGGCACTATATTTACATAATCATGATATATTCAAAATAAATGTACGCATTTTGTTTAATAATAACAAAAAAGGTAATTAAAAAAAAGGTTTAGCGAATTCTATCTCATTTGCGACGGTTTATAATTTTATTATATATTACTGTGTGTCGATATACTGGCGGGACCGCAAAAATGTTTGATGTGGGCCACATGTAGTCCTCCGGCCGCTTGTTTGACACACTCCTGTTTTAAGATCTCATAATTCTGAAGTAAGAAAAATTTTGATTTTCGTTTGTATTCCTACAAAAGCATAAATACTATTTGCTTCTGTTTTCAAAATATAGTTTGTTGAACGTTATTATTTTGCATTCAGTATTTTTGTTAAAGTTTTCTTTTAAAGGAGAGTTTTTTTTTAAAGTATAACATTTTGCCAAGAAACAAGTTATATTTCTTGGCATTTCATTGTATTCAGAAATTTCACTTTAAAAGCTGTGAAAAAAGTTTGAATAACACAAGAATGTTTATTTTTCCTATTATCTTATTTTTTCCATAACGTCATGAGCTAGTTGTTAGCAAAATATTCAAGATGATGCTCTTTTAAAATAAACATTTTGTTCAATGTGTTGTTCCTAAATTTGAAATTCGTTACGAATCGTGTGTTTTCGAGATGTTTTTATTTTATTTTATCACGAAACTTGCATTATATTATCGAGAAATGCATTAGATTTAAATATAGCATGCGACATTTACATTTTTCATACATTCAAAACAAAGAACTACCCTATTACAATTGTTAAACATTTTTTTTTGCTACTTAGTTTTAAAACAAAATGCTTGTTTACTAATAAAATATTCAGATATTTATAATCACTAACTAAAATATTTTTAAAGTAACTTTTATACATAAATATGACTTAAAGTACATTCTAAATTCTAAACTGAATTTATAAAGTATTTTGAAAGACAATCATGTAATAAGTAATGTACTAAAATAAATAATTCATTAACTAAAATAAATTTATTATTAAAATAAACTCAATGTCCAACAATAAATATGAACAATCCCAAACATACATTTTTATGTGATTGATTTTTTTTTATCGAGACATAATGATTTAGCAAAGAATTTGTCATTCAAATATATTTCTATTTTTTTCATATTTAATTCTTATATAAACTTCTTTTCTACATTAAATAAGAAATATTCAGAAATTTTTTTTCTGTCAGTCGTATTTAAAAATAGCATATGCTACTGATTGCATTAAGGAATATACTTGTAATCAATTGTTTCCGGAAATGTTATATGTTTAGTGTGAGTGTCTATGTTACTGTGCTTTCCTTTGTGTCGATTCTTTACAGTGAGATAAATAGATTACTTTATCATACTATAATATGGTGCTTTAGGTTTATTATAAATTATTTTAGTATGTTAAATGCTTGTACTTTTTCATCTAAATTTTATTTCAGTTAATTAATACAGTCAAATAAAGGGAAAGGCTGTTGTCTTAAAATTTTGTATAGCTATGCGTACTTGTCCCTCAATCTTAAGAGTTTGCTAATGTATTATTGTGGTTCTAATACTTTATTTTGTATTGCACGCATTTTTTCAATTGGTATGGTTTACTTTAAGTTAAATATGCATATATATATATATATATATATATATACAAACATGCTCGCTTGCTTATATACAATATGTATATACGCGGTGATTATAATTAAAGTTTAAGTTTCAAAACGCTGTAAAAAAAACCACTGATCAGAATGACGTCAGAGGGGAAAGTGTATGGCATAAGAAAAAAAAGTAATTTCAAATTTTAGCAACAGATGACATTGTAAGCATCATAATTTGTTATTGTTGCTTATGCCATCTGATCTATCATCAGATCGCGGCTAAGATCATAGGATCAGATCATTCATAGCGGCTAAGGGCTAGAATTTTACGCCTGGCGTTAACCTTAGCTTTGAGCACCATGCAGGTGACAGAACGATTTTTCTCGGTTCCACCCCAATTTTGAGGGAGAAACCCCTGGGAGTGTGCAGAAGTCTCCCACTTCTCTTCCTCTTCCACCAACCTCAAGAGAGGACTTGCGGCTCGACGGCTATTTAGAGTACTCCGAAGCCGCGAAGGCACTATATATTTACAAACATCCATGCTTTCTCCGGTATTCGAACCCACGCTCTATGGCACCACAGTCAGCGTCACTAACCACTATACCGGATGGGTGGCGAATCATAAATTCAACGGGTTCGATTAGAAATAACAGTGAATCGCAAAACAATAGCTTATGTGTAAGTTACAAGTTAAAAACAAATATGCGTACTATTCAGTGCGCATGACTGTTCAAGTGTGATACTGTTAGTTACGTTAGCGCACCCACCACGGCAAGGTAACATCACATCGGATGGAAAAAACCGATTTTTCATTGTATAGAGGCAAAAAACCACATAAAAAGCGTCCATCAAATCGGTTTTTAATTGTTTGGAGGCCAAAAACCCCATACAAAAAAAGCTTCTATTAAATCGGTTTTTAAATTTCGCGAGATTGACGCAAAACATGTTCAATATCCTACCCACTGTTATTTGCAACAAGTTTAAATCGAGAAACAACATGTTCCAAAACTTATCGAAATGTCTCCGGGTTCACGTTCAGAACGTGTTGGCAACACGTGATTTCAACTCAACTAAGTGTACAAATAGATCACTCAACACAACATCTTTCAGACAACCCACAACCAGAACTCACAGGGATTAAGATCAGGTGATTGGGGTGGACAGGCTGTAGGGAAATGTTTTCTGATTACTCTAGCATTTCTAAAATGCCTCTTCAGTAGCTGCTTCACTGTATTTGCAGTGTGCAGAAGAGCACTATCTTGCATAAAAATGATCCCATCCACACACAACCACGCTGTTGAAGATTTCTAATGATGTGGTTGCGCAAAAGACACTCATAGCGCTGACCAGTGATGGTAACAGTAACAGAACCAAAAGCATCCGTCTTCTCGAAAAAGTATGGCCCTATGATAAATGATGCCGTGAACCCGCACCACACAGTGACCTTTGCAGCATGAAGTGGTACCGGTTAAGTTTGAAAGGGATGGGATTCTCTGTTGCCCATATTCTGCAATTATGTGTATTGAGATATCTTTTCAGCTGGAAATCGGCTTCGTCTGCCCACAACATTTTCCACGGTCATTCATTATTCGCTTCCATGCGAGCAAGAATTTCTAAAGCACAAAAGTCTCTCTTGCTGGCAGGTCAGAAGGAAGCAACTCCTGCAAATGGTTAACTTTTTATGGATGGATACTTAACTTTTTATGCAGGATGTTTCGTAGAGTTTTATATGCACCGGGCTCACAGACCTGTCCAGTGTTCGGGCAATTCCCTGAGCTCAACACGGTTGCAAACCACCGCTCGACTCCGTCTACACTGCTGGGGCCATTTCTTCAACTACCGTCGAATGAACTCTTTTCCTTCCTCTATCAGATTGCACATGAAAAGAACTTGTTTTTGAATCATTTTTTTCCAGACCCAGGGCAGTCATTGGACCAACGCCTTTTTTCATACCCTTGAGTGTCTGAAACCCCTTCAGAGCTATAGGTGCACAGTCATTATTATTGTAAAAAAAGCTTTACAAGAGCGCGTTCTTTCAGTGCGACAGTCATGGCTAAATGTCCAGACAAATAAGGAAAAGTCGCGCACCCGGCATTTTTATAACAATTGGAATGAGTAGGGCGCATGACGGGTATTTTCATTTACGAATTATGACGCTTACAGCGCCATCTGTTGACAACATTTAGAACTATTTTTCTTATGCCATATGCTTTCTCCTTTCTTCAATAGTATTCCGTTCAAAATTGACGTCATTTTAATCAGTGTTTCTTTATTTATATCGTTTTGAAACTTTAAGTATAATCACCTGGTATATATGTAGGTGTGAAAAAATTGTTTAGTATGTTTATCTTGTGCTCACACACTTAATGGAATAATATGTTTACACCAGCATTTTTTTTACTTACTGAATGTAATGTGTTTACTATTTAGTAAAAGTTTTTATATGATCAAAATAAAACTTCTGATCTTTTAATATCGTAAAAGGGTTTTACGTTGAATTTACTCCATATTATCTTCTAATAGTAATGTTCGAATTTATGCATGATATAATTTCATTCTAAAATTTAAAAATTGTTTAAAATTAATCTTCTAATACTGTGAAACAACATGATTTATATTTTCTGCATTTTGGAGTTTTCTAAAAATAAAATTTCTAAGCAATACTTATTAGTAAATTAAAATTTATTTATTTATCCAACGCCTATGATATTGACCTGGAAAATTTGACGCCGAGCCCCCGGTATCAATTGATGACGTCGTCAGTCATGAAAAGTTAATTAAGAGAAGCATTATTCACTACAATTCACATAACTTTTGTTTCTAAAGTATATGTATCATTTCTTTGAAAGAATTTTCTCTGCATTTATTGAGTAAAAACGTATTAATATTTTAGAATATATTACATGTGTGATTGCTAAAATCGATAAGAACTGAGCTGATAAATTAATATCTGTGTCATCTAAAAAAAAATGACGTTTTTTTTCTTTTTATTAATAATTTGATATCTGAAGGTTTTTCCTCTTTTAAAAAGTAGACATCAATTCAAATTAATATAAAAATAGATAATTGTGGGGAAGTATTTATCCTTTTCCTTTATTTTTTTTTCACTTTCAGCAAAGAAAACATTTTGCTTACGACATGGAACTATACTCTTCTTACAATAGCTCATTTATTTAAAGATCAGAGTAAATGTCGTACTTTAAGAAAACAAATGTTGTGTCACCTCAAACATAACATTTTTATCAAGATAAATGACGTGCACTTTAAGATGTACAATTTCGTTTTCTTTCTTGCAGTAAGGATTTCTAACTAAAGACGAAACAAAAATTGCTACTGTTTTATTGCTTAAATACTCTTTAGTTTGAGCTTACTTCTTTGGTGTAAAACTTAGAAATAACAAATGCTTCAGAATATTATTACAAAGGTATTTCCTTCTTCTTACAATAATATTTGTAACAACATATAAGAAACCATTATACTTTTAATATATTTAATCATTGTATTAATCTTTATTTCAATAAATTGCAAAAAATAAAAATACCCTATATTTTTTGTTTTATATATACAAGGTTTATTTAATTTTTTTTCTCTCTGTGACGTGTAAAAAAAGTTAATTACAAATAGAAAAATATTTCCTAATATGTTTAAACCCTAAATTCTTAGAGAGTTATATACAAGTAAAATGCAAGGAATGTATTGAGATAGGAATACAGTTATCTTTGTATGTAAATTAATACTTTATTAAAATATAATACATATACAAGGATGCCTTATTTTATAATATATTATTTTTTATAATAATATTTAATTATATAAAATAAGGATAAAAAATATTTAATCTTAAGGGATGTCTGTTATTTTGTTGGTATTACAGATAGGGGACAATAATATATATCTCTCTCAGTAGCGCAACAGCCCATGGGGCACTATTGTGCCCATCTCAGGTTTCCTGACCTTGAGCACTGATGTGCGTGAGAAGATGTCCCAGTCAGGTGGTCAGTCTGACGAGAAAGCTCCAGCGTTTAATTCGCAAGCAAGCTTAGTATTCATTTATTGACCAATTGAAGGGATAAAAGGTTTAGTCTATCTTGCCTAGGCGGGGTTTTGAGCCCCGGACCTGCGACGTGAAAGCTCAATGCGCAACCACTCAGCCACTGATCTTCATAGGGCAATGCAAGAATATTTTACATTTGTTTTGGAATATTGATGTATTAGATATATTTCGGTAGAATGTTTTTGTATCGTGATTTTGTACTGTAAATAGAATTTCTAAACATCTTTCTTGGGTTGAATTATTTGAGTACTATTAGCTTATAGAAGTTTATACATAGTTTATATTCCGTTTCGTTGGATATTTGATGAAAATGTAAGGCTTTGTACTTTTTCTAAGTTATTGATATCTAAATCTTAGTATTACGTTTTTGAATGTATTGGAAATCTTTTTATAAGTCTTACCTCTTGATTTAAAAAGGTCAGGAGTGAGAGATTGGAATTTCTAAGACGTGGGATTATATTTATTTTTTACTCCCTCGTAACCGCACTTGTGGAGTCTATTTCCCCAAAATCAGTTTCTAGCGAATTTAATCTCGACAAAAAAAGCACACGCTTATTGAATTAAAAACATTGAGAGTAGGTTTCCATAAAGTTAAGAGGTTTCTATATATAAAGGTTTCCATTCTCAGCACATTTCTTCTAAAAAAAAAATCAAATTTAATGTTTGTAGATCTTTTTGTTCTATAACGGGAATTTTTGTCTATAAAGCCCCAGCAAACTCCCTTGGGAGTTCAATTTCACAAAAACAGAGGATCTCTATTAAATAAAAATATGCAGGCAAAATTTCAAGTTCTTACTTCAGAAAATTCCGGAAGTCTTGACATGAATTAATGAGGAGCTTTTTCTTATATATACATATTGACAGACTCTATTTTTCCATTTGTTAAGTGATATCATACTTGATATTAGATGATACTGGAAAATTTTACTGTGTTTAATAAGATGAGACAAAAATCTGACTTAAAAATTCGATACAATAATATCTCTATTTCTTAAATTTAAAAAAAAAAATCTTCTAATATGTTGAATATATTTTGACATAGTTTAAAATTTTACAGCTTTAACATTTACTTTAATATATTTTCTAGGCGTAAAATTTTTACTTAGCTACTATTTGACAAAGTTTTAAATTAGTTTATTAATTCTAATAAAACAGTACAAAATAAATTACAAAAACTACAGTATCCTTTCATAAAAGTCACATAAGCTGTCTCTCTCTCCTAAACGGAAATTTGTTTTTAACCTCTTGAATTCTATCTTATTATTGAGGTTCATATTCGATTCATTTGATAGCTGCAAAGTAATATCAATAGTAAATGCTACCGCATATCCATGAAAACTGATGGATTCAAATAATGGCCATTACATATGTGCATTATTTAAGCTGAAGCAAGCTTTTAGGCGATGGTTTAATAACTTCGGAATTTGTTAGAGAATCTGTTGATGGTTTCGGGCTAGCATTTAATTACAGAGCTCAATTCTAAATTAATTGATCTATCAATTATATGATATTTATTACCATGTATTATTGAAACTGCGTAATACTAATGTTCCAAACCATTTCTCAGTATTTCAGAGGAATTTATTAGTTTGAATAATATATTTTATATATTATTTTATATATTTTGTTTTCAATAGACAATAAAACAGGAATTTATATATTAATTAAACAAAAAACTATGAAATATTAACACCGTAATTTATTATATATATGCGTAATTTATTATATATACACAATATAATAATTAAAAATTCAATTAGCTGTAATGTATTAATTAATTACAGAATAACCTATCTTTCAAAGAAGAAACATTTTTGTGTGAATGCCGTCTTAATTTAATATAATATATTTGAATATAAATTATTAACTTAAAAGCGTTTAAGTTTTTAAGTTTATATTTTTACATTTTAGATACTTTATGTAAAATAAATAACTTCAATATTTTAAACTAACCTTTGAAGAAACTCTGATTTTATTAACAAAATATAAATCTGTACATGGATGGTCCCTAATCTTTGCTATATCGCCATGAATTTCGCATATGGACTATTTAAGAAATTTGTGAAATTTAATTAAATTATATCGTTAACTGAGTAAATTATAACTTATCGTAAATTCAAATATTTTAAAATTCAATTTATCTTTTATAAATTCACGTGTTATCATAAACAAAGGAAAAGTCACAAAAATAGCTATAACTCGCCCAAAAACAAGCTCATTTGAATATCTTGGTAAGTAAATGGAGCTGAATGATATTACACTATGCAAAATAGTGGCGTTGTAGTCAGAATAAGTCATTTGTGAGGAGCATAAAAATGAATGTCTCAAAGCATACCTGCAATTGTAGCTGCATGGTTGAGATTCGAAATCTGGTACAGCGAAATTGTAACAATAACCTCCAGAAATCATTTGGCAGAAGCACTCAATGGTAAGTTATTGAGAGAATAGAGGCAAGACAAAGTCACATAGAAGTGGCTAAATGGCTGAATGCGAGTCCGTCTGTGATTCATTGGCAACAGTTTCTAACCATGCATTCGGCATCTAGGAGATTCAACTAAGGACGGTCAAGTACTACCACGCGTGCCGATGACATTAGTCATCGGAACATGTCTGTCATTATCCTCACGAAAGAATAGAACCGTAACTCCCGCTGAATTAAGATCCTCCCTCGCTGCAAGCTCTGGAAGTGTGGTATCAAAGTCAACCATTCACCCAAGGCTTCACAAACGTGGTCCTTAAGAATAGAAC
>BMAV01014253.1:175484-210700 GCA_019973955.1 Trichonephila inaurata madagascariensis | reverse complement strand
GTGTGCGCCACTGTATGTCAGTCTTTTATGTTTGTAGACAGTAAAAAATTTATTTCTCAGATTTCGATCTATTTGTCAATTAAACACATGTCGCTCTATATTTGCATTTAAATACGCTTTTTAATTTTACGTATACTCTGCTGAAGTTAATAAACGTTTATACTTATATTGTATTCAAATTTATAACCGTCTGTAAAATCTAATTTAATTGCATGGACATCCTGATTCAGTACATTATAAACGAAATTGAAAGCATTAGATGACAGTCTTCAGAAATCTTCAGATATAAGAAAGGAGTAAAATATCTCGAGAAAATAAAAGTAAGAACGTGTACGTCATAGAAACAGAAAAGTAATACCATACTTCATTTGCTTGAAGTAACCCTTATTTTCTGAATTATTTTAATATAATTTCTTGGATACAAAAATATACTCTGTAGCATAAAAATTGACGTACCAAGAATGAGTTAAGCAAATAAGCCAAATTTTGTAAGCATATACCTTACGATAGAAAATTGAATAACTTTAAGCACCAAATTATTGATAAACTAGGGCTCCAATGTATTTCAATGGAGAATCCAAATGACGTATGAAACAGAACACATTTCAATGCAAAGATATAATTTCTTTCTAAATGTGGTTTTCACTATCCGCATGAACTGGAACGGGCTAAGCAGATATCCCCATTTAAAATAGTACGTGTAGTTACTTTAAAGGAAGTAGGGTTATTCTTTATTTCGGTTAGACAGATGCTAACAATTAACGATGTTGGCAGGAGGGAGTGAAGCATGGCCGCACAGAGCGTCAAGAAAATAATGACATATTGAAAGCAGTTATAGATCGTGAAGGCAGAATGATAGTCTGATCCGTGTTTACAACTCCTGATTCTTCCTTATAAGCGATCCTATGTGTAACTGGATCATCGGTAAATACAATGACCATTGATAGGTGACTCAGTGAAGGGGGCAAGGAGTGCATTCTACTGCGTGCCCGTCACTGTCACCAAAATGCGTTTATAGTGGTGCCATTCGACCTGGAATATCACTAGCTGGAGTAAAATTATTATTAAGAATGAGTCCAGCTTCGAATTAAACCTCAATTACTAATAAAAACGTGTCTAGAGGTACGAAGATAGCGGTGGGATGATAACCTGACTGACATTCACTACACAGCCCGACCCATCATCCAGGTGCTACCATATAATGTGTCATTTCATTTGATTGTGACATTTTTGGTTGGCATCTATGAGATCGCTTATAACCTGCGGAATTTTTGAATAATTTCCTGGCTGCTGTGCAGAATCAAGCATGTGTGGGTTCTAATGTGAACAGATATCTCCAATCATCCCTGGATTGTTCTTATCTAAGTTGCTTGTTGAAATGTATATAGTGCGCAATCACGCAGAAAAACATCCGCTAATTATATGGTCATTACCTAACCAACTAACACCTTGTACTAGGTCCAAAGATAAATAAAACCATTACTGATTTTTTGCCTTTGAAGGTAAAACATGATAATACAAGTATTATGATACACGTGATTTATACACATGTACATAATATTTTCCGTTTTGTGTTGAATTCGAACTCCATCTTCTCGCATCACTTTTAATCATGTAGTATGTAGTAAATTAAAGTAAGAGCACGGAAAAAAAATGTTTCCTTGGAAATACACGGGTTATTAGTGACTTATTTGTCCTTTTATTGTATAAGGAAATATTTTAATATTTATTTTTTTTACTTATTAAAATACCATTTTAATAAGTAAGGTAACAAAATATTTTTCAAAAATTTAAATATTTATTATTTACGTAACAAATTACTAAAATAACCATAATTTGGTACATTTATATACAATTTAAAATAATTATTTCAAAAAAAAATAATTAAAACCACATTTTTAAAATTTTCGTATTTTTTTTTGCTAACAAATATTTTTAAATAATACGTGTCAAAATGAACTTAATGAATCAACTATTTAGGGATGACAAATTTATTAAATATTTAAGTAATTTATATAAGAAAGCAAGGAATATATTAATCAAAAATTTTCTCTCATGTTTTTTATCCACTTTTAGTTAATTTTGAGTCATGCTACATCATTGTCAAATCAGAAAAAGAACGTTTCGGTTAAAATTATTGGTCAAATAAGCATATTAGTCCCGGAAAATATTTTTAGTATAATCCCTCAAATTTACTTATCTGCCTCATTCTCCTATCTTAAACATTCATTACTATAACCATATTTTTTTGTTTATGTAAATTCTCAAACAAAACATATCAATAAGAGTGAATTAAATAAAATGTATCTATTCACATTTCTTTAGAAGAATTGTTAAGAACTTGTGATTTCACGATTTCAGGAACAATATTCTGTAACTATTTGATACCATTATTAAAATTTTAGTTGTAGAACACTTATTCCTTTCTACGAGATACTTTGTCAAAAAAAACATGCTTTGTTTTTTTAAAGTACATCTTTCACGCATTATTAACTTTAATGAACTTTAATTTTAAATGAAACTGTACGGACAGCATGCCATACATTTCAAAATTTTTTATTCTATTGATGAAATTTTTATCACCAGATGCCAAAATATTTGCATAAATATATACGACTGTTTTTGCAACCTTATGTCGATGTGAAATAATAATATATTTTTGTCACGTCATAAGAAACTTCCAATAAATATTTCACATTGTGTTCTTTAAAACAAACACTTCTTTTCAAATGCTATTTTCAGATTCGAATATGGAAATGAATTTTGAAACAAAAGCTGTTTATACGTTTGTTTATCAATTTATCGGGAACGAATTAGAGCTAAAGATGTTAAAGCATGATGTCATGTGTAACAGATATTTGTACATAAAATATAAATTACCTACTTACTCATGTAGTTCACTTATTTTTAAATCAATATCATAAAATAATATACTTTATTGCAATTATTGTTTTTATAAATTAATAATAATTTCTGGAAGCTACAAAATAAGACAGTTTAAATAAATACCTCTAACGTTTTATCAGTAAATGATATATGAAGTACATTCCTTAAAATGCTTATGCTCCTATGTTTTGAAGTCAATTATTAGATGTATTAAACCAAGCTTTTTTATACTACTACTATTTTATAATAGCAAGTATACTATTTTTAGAAAAAAATAGTATACTTCTAGAATTACAACCATTTTTCATTTATATGGGATGTCATTTCTTTTAAATAAAAAGTTTTTCAATATATGTAGAAGTCTAATTTTTTATACTCCTTTCTTTTTTTATTTCTAAAGAGTTCTCACATTTTCATACCTGGCATGTAACGTGCACCTGTAAATTTCGATATTATTTTTTGTGTCAAAAGTGCACTTTATACACCGGATTTAAGGGTATTTAAGAAAATCAAAACAGAAGCTCAATTTTTTTTAACAATATATAACGAAGGTTTTAGTTATTACTTTACTTAGCAATTAAAAATGAAAATGGCTTATTGGTTAGAAAATTATTGAAATTAAGATAATATTTTATTTATAGTAGCAAAGAGGATTTTCAAAGGATGTTTTTATATGAGTATTAGAGTAACTTTCAACAAGTATTTTTAAGTATGGTAAATTCAATCATTATACTTGGAAAATGAATTTTCAGGTACTATTTTTATTTTATTTACAGATATAGAACTGGTTAAATTTCATCAGAATTTGAATATTATTTTATTTTTGACCTGAATAAACCTATTTCTACTTGGAGAAGAATATATGCTTCTTAAATAATATCTTTTGCATTAAAGAAATTGTATATTTATGTCGGAGCAATAGAGTTAGTCTTCATAAGTATTTTATTCCTTTGCTTTAAACAAGTATATTTTTTATTTACAAAACTGTGACCATTTTTAAAATAACGATGAATTTGAAATATGTGTTTAAGGTGAAAAAGAAAATTTTAAAAATGAAATACAAATGCTGTTTGGTCAAATTTAACTATGGTCTATTTTTGAGACATTAATTTATTTTTATTTATTACTTCATATGCTCATATTTCATCGAGTTAATTCAGTTCAGGTTTTATGGCACTAGTGATTTTAATTGAATGAAAATGCTGATTACTAGTGTACTTAAGAAAAATTTCAATTAATAAACACGCGTGAAAAACATTTAAGTTTCACATTTCGTCGGCGTAAATGTCAATAGTATCAAAATAAGCCTTGAATGAAACTTTTATAATTATTGTTAATTGGAGCTAAAAATAAGCCATTTTAAGTATTTGCAGATCTTCGTAATGATCATAAGACCAATGAACCAGTAAGAAAATTAATGATATGTAATAAAATATAGATTAGTCTAAAAATTATATTAATAATATAATATAAAATGAACAAGTAGGGGAATTTTGTATTAATGGTATATTGCAAAAAAAAAAACAGCTAATTATTATAGTGTAAAAAAAACCTGAAAGTTTAAGAATATGGATATGCTATGTAGAGTAATGACTTTTGTATTTTTGAGATTTTTCAGAATCACAAATATTTTCCCGATGCCCATGTAATATAACAAATTCCAACAAGTGCCTTAAGTGAAATGAATTAGTTGAAGTACAACAAAATATACATTTAATGGCATGTAAAATTGTAAACGCTCAAATATTTGAAACCTAATTGTAATTAAAGAAATGGATGAACACTTTGATCACCTCATATTTTTATAAATCTTGGAATCAAACTGATTCTTTTCTTCAACATCGATTTTTCCTGTTATCTCATACATTTATAAAAGCGGAATTGAATTCAAAACGAGATGTTATGAAAGAAGTTAAGTCTTAACTATTTATGGGAGAAATAAGAATTCTTACTGATTGCCACCTTTTTCACTTCACTCCAGACTGTATTCATTTTCTTTTTACTGTAGCAAATAAAGCAATAGAATAATCTGTGTCACATTTTCAATGAATTTCTTAGTTCGAGAGAAATTAACTCAGTTTGAGTGTGGAAGACTGAACAGTTGCCAATAATTAGAAGCACTAATCTCGTTTTTTCACGTAGTCGTTTCTCTTTAAAATAAAAGTTGAGATTTTCGCAATTAACGTTTAAAAATGCACATTTTTAAGATCTAATTTCGGGCATTACGTTTTTTAAAAACCTTACTAGTGTATATTAATTTTACAAATTAAAAAATATTCCTTCATATTGTATTCTGAATATGCCTGTCAACTGTTACTTCTTTAAGAAAAAATATGAATTTCTTTTTAAAAGTTCAAACACGTGAAGCTAAATGCTATTTCTAAGAAACCCCCATGAGAGGACAAAATACAATTAAGTGCTATGATCTTACATTCCCGCAAGAACTTTTTGAGAACTTGGTTTTGTGTAGAAAAGTTTTTATGAAATGTGCTCTTGATATATTTTCTGCTATTTCAAAAATTTTGTCCTTATATGAGCAATATTGATAAAAAATGAATATAAAACAGTTTTCACCCTGAATAATGAAATGTGACTGTTACAGTTTCATACTCTAAACTAAATTTAAAATGCATTATTTGCATTTCTAAACTATGGAATTCCGTTTTATGAATTATGAGAGGGATTTCTTTACTGTCAGGTGTTTTAAAACATCTTTTTACCTACAGAAATAAAATAAGTAAATTCTTTCCACTTTACTTGACATTTTTCAAAAACATCCTTTACAATTTAAAGCAAAAATGGATGGCAAGTATGTAGAAACTACAAAACCTGTTTAAACTGAATAAATTATATTCTAATGGTACCAGGTGGTGGTAGATAAAAGAAATATATTTTATATTTATTTATACTTCTCCGCATATTTTTACTCAGAGTTTATGGGTTTGTATCTTCCTTATAAAAGGAAAACAACGGATAAGTTAGTATTTTGATTTATTTGTAGTGAGAAAATATTTTTGCAGTATTAGATGCCAATTTCAATTCTATTCCCGATAGTAAACTATTAATTAAACAGGAGCTGGCTTAATCCTGTTACTTTAACTGAAAATTATTTTAAGAATAATACATAAGATTCATAAGCGAGTACCTTCAACAAATGAAGCAATTGAAAGGGTTTCATTGATACTAACAAGAATTCTGACAGAAAAAGCAAAAATGTGTTCAAAAGAAAAATAATTTCAATAAATCAAAAATTTTTTTCCTTTACCTATATTTTAAACCACAGCTTTTAATTATTTTTTTTGTAATTACACGTGCTAATATTCAGACAAGAAAAACAGGATTAGTGACTGATTAGTTCTAATTCAAGATAAAAATTACGACAAAAAGTATGGAATGCGCTATTTTAACTTTTATATTTTAAACTGTGAATGAGATGAAAACTTGAAAAATATTAACATTGTTGATATTAAAATAAAATTACTTAAAAATAATCTCAATAGTACATTAACCAGAAAGAAGTATAACATTTGAAGTATATTAAATAAAGACACGGCAATTAAGAAAATAATCTTAAAACATATATTTTATCTTAAAAAATTCACATGTAAATTCTTACATGTTACATGTACATTTTTAATTAAAATCACCGTATGCCAACAGAAAGCTTATTGTTATGAACCTAATAGTTTTGAATCATGGTCAAGTGACAATGAGGAAATATGAATTTTCAGATTTCTCTTTTGATTTCCACATCACTCAAGGATGTAAAAAGGGGAAAGAGGATATAAAAAGTGGACAGATAAATCGGAAATTTCTTTTTATATAAGAATCATTTAGGACACTTTAACGTGAGAATAAATTGAACAGGTTTCAAGTTCTGGTTTTAAGGTCAAAATGAATATATTCGTGAAAAAAATCACTACTAGCTCATAGAAATAGATAGTGAGGGAATGGTATTTATTTACATTCCAAAAATATATTTCTTACATTTTGGGGGTGGGTTGGATGGGTTATATATTGAACTCAAGTGGTTAAAAAAATATAATGATGATAGATTCTGTCATTGTTTTGGCTATCTTATTTGTACGGATTCATATGCATCAGGGAATAGCTTTTTTCTTTTGATCCAAGAATCAAAGTACCGAAAGGTAGCATCCTGTGTGGATCATGGCTCTTATACATAATAATTCTAGCTGGGTAAAATGGGATGACCTTCAGGCGTAAAGTGACTCTTCTAGGAACGAGCTCTTAAAGTATTTTTCCCTATTCCGCTTAGGAGCACCTTACCAAAATGGGATGACCTTCAGACCTAGAATAACTCTTCTAGGGGCGAGCTCCTGAAGTATTTTTTCCATTCCGCTTAGAAGCACCTTATCAAAACTTCAGGTCTAGAGAGGCACTTCCAAGAGTGAGCTCCTGAAGTATTTTTCCCCCCATTCCGCTTAGCCTTACCACTAAAATGAGGCAATCAACAGGACATTGAGAGGGGAAAAAATAAAAATTAAGTAAAATTCTAATTTATAGTATACATACTCAAGCAATCACCGAAGACTTAATGTCTTTCATAACACAATGATATTCTGTTTTTTAATATATTTAATACTTTAACAATTCAGAGCATTTAATAGTGTGTTGCGATTATTATTAAAAGCGCAAAAATGTGGTCAAAAGTTATTTTCTTTTAATTTAAAAGAGAAAACGTGATTTTATACTGTAATGTTAGGAAATATATATAAAAAAATACAACGAAACATAAGTCAAATTTTACGCATTGGATAATATTAAAAAATGTCACAAAATCTGACAAAAAATTTAAAAATTGATTTGGGATTAAAATCAGATATATTTTTTTACCAATATTGCATTTTGAATTTTTATTTATTTACTTAAGTTTTTGATTTTTATGAAAAATGTGCCCTTTCTTGGATTTTCAAGTGCATAATCTTCCAGTTTTTTTTAGAACTGAGAAAAATATTTCTTTTATTTTAACTAAGATAGTCTTTATTTTAATATTTCATAACCTAATTCTAGCTTAGTCTTATATTCCAAATTAAGTTACTAAAATATGTTACAAATATTTATTTAAAAAACGTTTGAAGCTCCTACGTTCTCTTATAATTTGAATGATAGCTTTCGACAACTTCTGAAATCCAATGAAATATTTTTTGATTGAAAAAGTTAAGAAAATTTGCTTAAATAATTTATAAATGACGGGAAAAAAAGTTGAATTTAAATTTTTCGAAAAAAAAATTTATAGATTAAGCCAAGTTTTGAAATCCCTTAATTTCTGTGTAACGAAAATGGAAAAAAAAATGATTTTTAAAACGGGCTTTTCAAAGTAACTTTTTTTATTTACTAAGAAATAAACTACCGCAAAAGTTTGAAAATTATGACCTAAAACTGAACATTAAAAATAAATGAAACAGTAGTTCTAATGTGATTAATTGTGTGGCAAATCTTCAACATTAAGAAAAAAAGGTATCCGTTTATTAGTAGAAGCATATGTCAGTACTTTACTGACACGTAAATATTAAATAAGATTAAATCTGTTCAAAGTGCCCACACAAAAAGTGAAAGTCAATTCAAAGAAGCATACAAAAAGCAGCATTTATCAGCCCTTTTTAAAGAATTAATAAAGGAAAATAGTTTATATGCATGTCATCACGGGAATACATAATCAGCCCCATTCTAAAAAACTATACTATGCACTACATTATATATTTAAAAGACTTAGTGTAAAGTTTTATGAAAATACTGTAATAAATGAGAAAGTAGTATGCTTTTCGTAAACATAATTTTTGATCGAAATAAGACAGCTTCATTGTACAAGAATATTCTTTAGAATGCTGTTGGAGGGCTTTTAGAAAATGTGTGTATGTGTTTTTATGTTTATTCAACTTTTCAAAGAAAAAAATGCTATTGAATTACTTTTTAAAACACAGTACTTTGAAAGCATCAGATGCCTTAAATTTTAAATAGATGATCGTAGCACATTTCTTTAAAGCATTTTTACAATCAGAATTAAGATTTCCATCATTAAATACTTAAATCATAAAAAAATTGTTGTACTGTTAAAAAGTCACTCTATGTGCTACATTTATTCACACTAAAATATTTCACACATATTTGGATAAATCAGATTTAAGAAAAATGTATGAAATATATCATTTTCTCCATTATATATATACCCAAGGAAGTTTGAGTAAATTAATTATAGGATTTCTTTTTTAATGAGTTAAAAATAACGAAACGGTTAATAACTTGGAAAGATACATATTTAGTTATTCAAAAAAGTACTAGGCTAATAATACAGAATTATGTATTATTTATTTATTATTATTATTTTAATATAAATTTTAAAAAATGCCATTTTTTTAATTTTAAAAGAAGTAGTCTTTTTGCTATTCGTTCTTGCTATTCCTTCTCTTTTTTTTTTTGCTATCTCATCTTAAAAAATTTAAAACTGACGATCTTAATAATTAGCATCAATTTTTTTTCATTTAAGCAACATCTTTTACATTTTCAAACTTCTCATTATTTTTCATAAACAGTACGTATTGATAGTAAATTACTGCTTTAAATATGCGTAAATTATTATTTAAATAAAAACAATAAATTTATAAACAAAAAATATTTTATAAATTTGACTAAAAGTAGATAAACGTTAAAATAAGAATTAAATGCTTATGCATGTATGTATATTACTTCATTTAGTTCTTTTAAGAAGCTAAATGCAAATATTTGATTTATTTCAGCAAGTTCTTTAAACGGTTTGGTTACTTCAGCAAAAAATAAGTGAAATAAAAAATATTATTAAAAACACGAAAATTAGAATTTTTAGATAGCTGTGAAGATGTTTTTTTTTTCATTTTACGAACAACTTTGATAAGAAGCAAAGTTATCATTTCTCAAATTCATCCCAAAAAGCTTAAAAAAATGAAAGGCCATAAAAATTTTCATTTCATCTCGGTTTATTTTTTTCTTCAGTTCTTCCCTGCTTTTTCTTCCGTTAAGTACAACACGTTACGAACGAAGTCATTAGAATTTATTTAAATAGCCTTCCCCTCTCCCTTCTCTAGGACTTTTTCTCCACACACACAGTCATAACAAATTACTATGCGAAGAAAATTCAAAAGCCTCCCGCAACTTTATTGGATCTGAAGTGAAAAAAAAATCATCTGAAAATTAAGAGTAACGATTCGGAGAAATCTGAACACAGCAATAAGGAACCCGGAGCTATTATAATCGTATGATAAGGAGAAATATGTGCTGACGGAAAAAAATTAAGGATTTCGCGCCAACAGACAATTATAAGTTATCGTGGTTGCCAGATTTTAAGCGATAATGCTGAATCATTTATTTCTGAGTTTTACTGCATTTTATTTATGTTTCTGGAATTGAATATTAAGAAAATTTGGCATTTTGTTTGAATGGTTAGCGAAATATTTATGTAAGTCTTTTTGGCGTTATGGTATGTAATTTTTTTTTTGAAACTTTGTCATTTTCAGTCAACTATACTCAAATTTTTATCTTAATTGCTAAAGTTTAAATTGTTTAATGTTACGTAGAAATAAATTGTTTTAAACAGAGAATAATGCATGTGTTTTTAAGCAAATAAAGATATAAAACCAATATTTAATATTTTTTATTTATAAAAAATGGTATATTTTTATTTTATAATAAAATTTTCTCATTAAAATAAAAATAGATAAGACGTATTGAATACTTAACTGTTTCTTAAGTAGTGCATGTCTTATCTTTATTCTTCATTACACTCTCATTAAATGCAGATTTTCTTAATTTTTCGAAAAGAATTCTCAACTTATACACATTTATTTCAACAACATATTATATTTTTTTATTTTTGTTGATACTTATTTTTTTGCAGAAAATGTTTATTAAAAGTTTTTTTAAAAATTTCATTACATTAATTGTAAAATTTTATGAAGATTTTTTAATGAAAAGTAAATACCTTATTTAAAAGATTGTCTAGATTTTCTGCTTAGGTGTCTCGTAGAAATTAAGATTTCGACACCTTTTTCTAAGAATCTTCTTACATAAATGGTTTATAAAATAATGAAATTTGATCGAAATGTATAATATAGATTTATATCTATGAATTTTCTTTGAAGGAAATTTGATAGATGTATTTTTTCATAAAAATAAAACTGCAATCATTTTTCGAATTATAACTGTGGAACAGGTATCAGTAGAAAGACTATAATTAATAGTATTTTCGTTAAATATTATTATACAAATTTTACTAAATCCCAGAACTCGAAACAGATATTAAAATGCATGCTTCTAAAATTTGTATTACTGAATGCAATAAGATTTTTTTGGTAAGATATTGCAGAAAGTTGACTAGTTCAAGCTTTCCAGAATGTTATGCAAAAGGTTTGCTTTTTTGTTGATTGATTTAGTTAATTTTTGCTAGCCAAATGTTTTACTTATATAAAAAATAGAAAAATACACAGCTAATATTTAAAGTAAAAAAAAAAAAAAAAGCTTAAAAATATTTTTAACAAATTACTTTATTTAATCTTTAAGAAAAATAAGAGATTGATGTACTCAACGTCTTAAAAATTATTGAATCTTATTTTTTTATTCTCGAAGCGCGCGCGCGCTGAAATCTTTTAAAAGGCATATAATCGAAAAATATTTTGGAGAGAAAACTAGAAATAAAAGTTTATCTCCTGATATCAAGATCAATTTATTCATTCCAATGCGCAAACTCTATTACATTTTTCATCTACTTCAAAGATTTGCAACAATTATTAAACTATTAATTTTAAAACTATTTCTTCAAAAGTTAACTTAAAAATCAGTTGAATTATATTATGGACTAATTCTATTTTAACTTAATTTCAAAAGAGTTTCGCCTTGTTCAAGTTTTCTGTGGATATATAAATTTTCCTCTGGTATTTACGAAAATCCAAGAAATAAGAATACACTTATTTGCAAATTTTTGAAATTGTTTTTATCCGAAGATTAAAAAATAATGTAAATTGAGTAGTAAGGTGGATGTCGCATTAGAGCTATAGTATGATACATATGTTGTCAAGGGGATTTTATACTTTAACAAAACAGCAAGATAGATGGCATTTAATTTTAACTCTTTTTAACATTCATTTAGTAATATTTTGTTAATAAATGAAAAAGAAAAAAGAAAAAAAAAAACCCGGTTGATAAAAATGAATGTATATTTCCATTAAAAAGGTCCATCTTGCAACATTGTTGGTCTTCAAAACTTAAACTTGATCCCTGTTTTGGAAAAAAAGGCAGATTTTATATGTAGCATGTACTAATATCACACCCTATAAATTTTTCTTAAAAAATGCTTTAGTATATTTGATTTGAGAAATTTCATCAATTTCTAAAACAAAAGTTAATAAGTTAATTTTAGTCAAACCTATTTTGGGTTTTCAAACATTGTTATGCTTTTTTAAAAATTCACTTGTTATTTTTCATTCATCAAATTTTCAAAAAATTTGCAGTTGTCTCCAAGAAATTTTGAAATATTAGATTTTATAAAAAAATACAATTTTAAATCGGTTTATGGCGAAACCTGTTAAGCCCTTCTTAAAATTTTTGAAGTATTTTTAAATATTTAGATTTTTATAATAAATATTATAAACTATTTAATTATTCTGCTAAATACCTGGATCTGCGAGTAAAATACATGGAACATTTCCTGAATATTAAGAAGCATATCACGGATAGAAGCAAATATAAATTATTTGGGTAATAAGCTTAAGAAAAGATTTGTAAAAATAAGTTTTTAAATCAAATATATGTAAGCTAACCTAAAATATCGAAATAACACCAAGCAAAATAGCTAATGTAGCACTCTCGTCACTTTTACGAAATTCTGCATTTATACCTGCATAATTTCTTCTTGAACTTTTTCCAAGAACAATTAAAAAGCAAATATTCTTTCTCTTCTATCAAGATAAGGATATTTGAATTGCTCTCGAAAAAAAACTACTAATCTTTAATTTTCCGTTATAGCGTTATAAAAGACATCATCCAGTAACGCACCGTATGGGAAAAATGTTGCTAGGAAGCTTAAGGAGGAAAGTAGGGTCCTAAATCCCACCTGAAAGACTGGAAAAATAGTCTCTTAACACATTTTCCTTTTTTATGTAGCGTATTTATCCTTTTTATATTAGTATTTGCAATTCGGATCTAAGCTATGAGTGCATATCGTTGTTTGCTTCGAAGATTATTCCCTGTTGAAAGATTTTTAAGGTGCTTGGATCAGCGCAAAATATTTTTTAAGAAATAATATGCTCTTTTTACTCAGTTTTAGCAGTATCTGTTGCGACTCTTATGTATCTTTCTTTATATCTTTTACATGTATACAACCTACGATATCTCCTTTTAAAATATTTCAATGAGTTATTGCATTTTTCGATATTAATGCAAGGGCATAAATTATTTTTCGTTATTTGAAGGTTTTCTTTGATGCCAGCCGATATCAGAAATAGTTTGATACACACACACGCACGCACCTTAGGAAAATACAAGAAATCAAAAAAGCATGAATAAGAAAAATAATATCAAGAGTAAATGTTTTTATTGACAGTAAATTACAGTTCGTTGTTTTATCCTAATATCAAAAATAATGCGACACAGTTAAAAATTCACTTGTTGAAGAAGAATAACAATGTGTTTCCCATTTGCATTTAAATAACCATAATTTCACATAGGATTTCTTTAGATTTTAATGGGCATTTACATAATAATAATTAGGATGCCTAAATTGTGTGTGTGATAATTTAGGATGTGTATTAAGTACCGTATCATAACCATTATTTACGTTTTAATATCCAATAAAGACGCATCCTCTTAAAAATCATATTTATATAAAACGAGTGTTTATTAATTAATTTATCGAGTTTTCTTCAGAACTTTATTTTACAGTTTCAAATGGTAATATGTATAAGCAAAAAGGAACTTAGAAGTATATAAACTCCGTAAGGAGTCTGAGGCCTTATATGTTTCGTTCAGATACAGAACAATGATCTTACTAATTTAAATAACAATAATCTTACTAATCGCTGTTTTAACAGATTTATACCGGTGGAGTGTAGGAGAAATTTATCGAATCGCACTTTAAAGATAAATTTTGTCCTTTCAAAAAATAGCTGTGAATATATATTAAATCGTAAAGTATTGAGTCTCTAGTGTCGCAGTAAAAGGTAGATTTCTAAAAATTGAAAAATATGACTGGAATCTTTCAAATATATTGTGAAATATGGTTTTCGATAAAAGCATGTAAATTCTGCCATTTTCTATGTGTTGCCATTTTGGTTTAATATTTTAGTTTACTATAGCTATACGAGTATAATAAACTAATTCAGTCACATTTCCTCAGTGTGACGTAATATAATCTCAAATATGTTAAAGGGATAATTTACGAACATAGAAACAAAGAAGTACACTATTTCAAACCATTCCTTACTAAAACAAATTTTTGAGCAGTTAAACGTTCTTTTTAATTTCTGGAAATATGAAATGTGATTTTGAAGCTTCTATTAAAACATCCCATAAAAATAAACGGATAAATAGATTCTAATATGAAATTATCCCTCCTTTCTAACAAATTTCTATGAGAAAAATTAAGAAACAAATATGATTAATATATTAAAAAGGTTCAGAGCTTGGGTATTCAAATCAGACATATGATAATTTGGGTGCTTTTTGTAGTGAACTGACCTTTTTGTAATTTTGAATGATTATAATTTCAACGTGTTGTGATTGCTTGGTAACATTCAAATGAATGTATATTATTATAATACTCGACATTTAAAATACACCAAGAAGTGGTAGGCAGAAAATTATTTAAATTTTTAGATAGGCACACCTCACTGAGTAATGTAAATATTGCGAATTGTACACCTTTTAATACACGTTGAGTAGGATATAAGATAATTAGCATGCGGAATGGGCGATATCCATACGCAATTGCTGTCATGGATATCATTGAGGAACTTTTTTTGTCTTAGAAGACATATGGGATAGCAGAGAATGCCAGGACGTAATCGAACAGATGTTTTTAAGAGGTGCATAGAGGTCGGATTGAGAAGGGCAGTTGAACGAAGCGTCAAATCTAAACTGATATCCTACATACGCCTTCGCAGCACCAACTGCGGAAAAGATGGTTAGAAAGAGGAAATATATAAAGTTGGAAGGGAGTCAGTACGGCCAGAGTGATAATAACTTGAATGCATTAAAGCAGCCACCGACAAGCAATGATTACTCATCAAATGGTTGCAAGTGGTCTGCATTCAAAATGTCCATTAAGGCTGTTTTCGGTCAATGTTAAAAAATAGGACCCGAACTTCGAACATTTTTTTTCAGATCTAAAAGAAATGAAAAATTAATATGGTATTCTAGCTTTTTTATCCTTTACAGAGCAGAAATTTGTATCATACATCTCATTTTTAACCGAGCTGATCCATTTTTTCTGATATGAAATGTGTTTCGCGTTTTTTCCTCCTATATCGTAATGCTAAATGGGCTATGCCTTCACGTATTAAAACGAAAAAAAATATTCGTGGAATAATTTGAAATTTTTAAAAACACTATATTATTAACAGAGGTATGAGTTATAATATTGCAAATTTCTATGGAAATTGAGGCATTTTTTTCTGTCTGAAAATGTGCTTCGCGTTTAGTTCAAGCTCTCGTACTTTTACCGAAGACAGGCTTAAGAATATTGCCGTTTATTTCACAGCATAAAACCGTTTGAATGATGTGTTGTGGTCGATGACTCTTCTAGTCCTACGGAGGTGCCTTTTACAAACAAGATATTTCTCAACCACCCACCACTTGCAAAAACAGAAGTGCTGGGTAAGATGTATTGAGGACTCTCTGGCTATCATCTCGCCTGAAAAGACTTCTGAAAGACACCCTCTGTTCTCTCATTGAATAAATACTTATATGGATTGTTTCGTGTATAGTGGCCTGTTGTCCTATAAACTTTTCGGCTTATAAACTCGATGGTTTGCCGTTAGGGGGATCACGTATAAAAGCAACCTTGCACTCAATCCACGGTGCTGCAGACGTTGACGAATTGACGAAGCCGACATTAGTACACATGTAGTAGTAGACCAACGTGCTATCAACTGCCTGGATAAAGCTGTACGGTCATTCACCGCCATGCAGAGCAGGTGTCGATCTTAGCACACTGACGTCACCTTCTATCATCCACTGCCAGTTTTTCGAATTGTTCGGTGCTCGTCGGTCCACTGCTTCCAAACTTGCATCACTGTGGAACTTTTCCGCTGCACACGAGCTCCTATTACACGATAGGAAAACCCTTCTCCTCGAAGGTCAATAATTTTGCCCCGTGTAAACTCCGTAAGTTGTGGGAATTTCTCCTTATTTCGTCGTGGAGGCATACTTAGGTCTCACTAAACGTTCGCTACTAACAAATATTCACTAACTATTTTCAATGTCCCGCTACAGCCATCTATTTATACGCTTTCAGCATCATTTCAGAGGGCGCAGTGAGAGCCCACATATACATGCGAGATGGCTCTGAATTTTAACTATTTTATGTAACATCCTATAATTGATATTTGCTGCAAATTTCATTTCATTTAATTCAGATGATTCCTTCATGGCGTTGCATTTTTTATAAACAGCAGTCTATATTAACGTCGCACTATAAAGCTGATAGAGAGCTATTGGCGATGGACTGTGTAATTTTTAATCATGGTCAAGAGACGAGGCTGACATCTGAGCTGTCCACTTTCTCTCCTAACTCCTACATTACATTAACGGGAGTTCGTTTGTGCATCGGCTGATTTAACATGCAGTGGCCCCTTCTACATGGTGGGTCTTCCAGGGCACTATATTTAGCATAAAAAAACACTATGAATAAACGTACATTTAAAATTTTTTCAAGAGTAAAATAATCAAAAATTAAGTGACCCCCTATCCCACACAGGTAAAAGTTTCATTGATAGTGGTTTCATTACTTAAACTATCCAACAACAAAAATACTATTATTTTCCTCTAACTATTCAGTGATTTAAAAATGAGGTGTAGTCAAATTTATTACCTTAACAGTTCTCTACAGTTTTTTTTTTTTGTAATATTTTATTATTGTATGTTTCTTAATTTATTTTATTCATCATGTCACTATGAAAAGGATGTTACGCTATTTCTGAGAACAATGGTTTTACGAAACAGTGCGCTTCCATTTTTTATCAGTGATTACAGTTATTACATAAATTGCTCGTAACTATTCTTCCATGAAATCGAAAACCTTCTATTATGGTTTATTTATCTTTATCTTGATTTATAGGAACAGTTCCTTTACAGATACGAATTTTTTGTTTTAGGATACCATAATTTTTCAATCTTTATTACGTTTTCAATATTGTTACTTTGAATACTTTACAGAGATATAATTTCTGCTTAATTCTCATTAAATATATTTCAAAGTTTGTTTGTTAGAAGTAATTTTAAAAATACATGTTTTGCTTATAAATTTAAAATGGGTATAATTCTAATATTCATGTTATCTTGAAAACTAAAAAAAAAAAAAAATATGTGAATATAAACTAATCTCTTTCGATGAAAACACAAAGCTTTAAGAAACACAATATTTGTTCTGCCCTTTATTGCAAAGTATCCAAAAAAAAATTAAACCAATAACCTATTTTCAAAAAAAATATAATGTATTTTTTTAAAACTTTCAGAATCTTCACAATAACTGGTTAAAAATCAACATTTTTTTTATAATCTTGAAATATATTCTAAAGAAAACACTCTTTTTATGCTGTCACAAACATACTTAAATCCACAAAGCATATATTTTTTTTTATATCTTTAATCCAAACTTTATCAAATTTTGCAAAAAAAAGGCAAGAAATTTATACACAGCGTAAAAACCGAATTAATTTAAGGCGATACAATACGTAGAAATAAAAAATTTCAAATAATCAATTTAAAAGATGAAGCACTAAAAAAAGAACTTGTAGAGAAAAAAAACATGAAGTTCCAGGGGAGCGAATGATTCAGCGAAATCTTACGACACTTCATTTTCGTCCAATGATAAAGAGCGTTTCACTTGTTTGGATTGTTATGTTGAAGTTACAGCACAGTTATAAATTATTGAAGAAGCCATAAAATAGAACATATTTTGAATCATACAAAACGGAATCTGTTTTATTTCACTCGAGAGTTCCATTAAAAACAAACCAAAAGATATATTGAACAAAGAATTAAATTTTGAACTGCATCACGCAGAAATATGAACAGATGTTAAATAAAAGAAAACACTGTACCAGCGTTTATCACATGCTTATGTATTCAACCCTTCGTTATCTAATTTTTTTCTCTTCGTTTTGTTTTAAATATCATGAAATAGTGATTGTTTATGTATATAATCTGTGTTTTTACCTTCCAATATAAAACGCATATCTTATATATATATCACGAGATTCTGCTGTTTGATAATGTTCCAATTGAATATTTTGTTTGAAGATAAATTTATTCAAGGTAGTCTAAAGGAAAACTGCTTAGAATATATTTATAAGCCAACGAATTTCTTTGAATATGTAAGTGAAAGAACGTTTTGTCCTTATATGTATTACTTAATTTGCTTATATATATAAAACTAGGGGGATGACTCGTGTTCCAACGGCGGACCTAATGGTGAACTAACCTATCATTGTACAATTTATACAACTGTTCATACTAGTTGCTCAAACTGTAAAACTGTAATTTACATGTACTTTGTAGTTCCAACTTGTAACTCTAACATTGGGCATGACTTACTGCCTTCTGTACTGTTGTTCTCGTGTGTGGGCTAAATGTATAAATTTATCACATCATCACGAACAACTTTTTTAATATATAGTGAGATAACAATATAAACATTGCATATTTCCTATTTTCCTAAATGATTACATTACGAAAAATCAGTACAATGTTTGTGAAAAAATTTATTCTAACCACATTTTAAAAGAATTGTAAGCATGAATTTATTTATGTATATTTAAATTTAAGTAATTTTTCCAAGCGACAGAAGCCCGAATTTTCTATAGATATTATGAATTCAATTTTTCTTGTAATTATAATTAGTGTTAACAAGTAGTATTTATGATGAATTGTTTTTAAATTAAATGCAGAGAAGTGTTTAGAAAATTAAAAACAAACTATAGTTTTCCCCATTGCTTCCTTTAATGGAGAAAAAGAAAGAAGAATAGTTTTTCTTTAGGTTTATCTTTAAACAACTGCAAAGGTATTAAGATATATTATTAATAAATACTTACATAATACATATATAATTAAAAAAAACTTCAGAAGATGAATAATGAAAAAAACTAATTAGCAAGTACGTTAAATACTGGGAAAAATAAATTCATCTTGTAAACAAAATGAGTAAACCTCATTTAAAAATAACATTCAATTAAATAGCAGTGTTTAAATTAATTATTATCTAAGATATTCCTTATTTTGGGCTAATGATGATGAAATTGCGACTTGGATTGATTCTGAATTTTTAGTAAAAGAAAAGCATAGTTACTTGTGATAATTATTATTTTAGTTCAATGGACAATAATTCACACCCTAAGTATAAACAAGATTAAGTACTATGCACCTAAATGAGAGTTTTGAAAAGATTGATGTAATAATAAATTTTAATTATATAATTAATTAAAGTAAGGACACTGAAAGATGAAAAGTAATAGTTGAAAATAAAGTTTAAATAGAAAGACGGATTAACATAAGTAAACAAGTTCAACATTATTAAATTGATTTAAAACCAACAAACTAACCAATAACTTTGCTTTAGAAAATGAAAATTCTTGTGCGGTCATAACTTATACTTTATGATAAAAATAGAGTATCTTTGAAAAAATAATTAGATTCTTTTGAAAGTCTTAAAAATTCATTTAATTATTACTAAAAAAATAATGTGAATGTACAATTATAAACAAGTATCATGAAAAATAAACATTTGTGTGGAATAGAAATTATAAAGGTATTTTGTTTTTAAAAATTAAAAAGTATACATCATTAGATAAAGAGTGAATTAGAAAGTATCAAGAAATATTCGTAATTTATGAATTGCGTTAATTTTACTGAGCTTAATTTATGACATAATAAATTATTACATTAAAATCTATACGACGTAAGTCAATAATAAATATCAAGATAATTAAACTAATAACTATTTACACACACATATAAAAAATTATTTTTAATGGATGTTTTAAAGAAAAATATATAAACAGGCATGAACTTGAGCACATTAAATCAACACAAAACAAATAGCTCCCAATATTTTTATAATATTTGTTTCAAAATCATTCAATGCACATCTTCGTAATTCATTCTTGTAATTTTCTTATGAAACAGTAAAATATTTAATAACGATATTTTTCATAAGAAAATAAATACCGTATATTTCGGTGAATAACTCGCACATGTACTTTCAAGCTGCAATCTTAAAATTTTAAGTACGTTGGCTGAATAAAGCTCACCCTTTTTTAAAGAAGAAACTTAAAATGTACATGTGTAATGTTCTTATATTTTGAAGTCCTGATATACTATGTGAGTGAATAATAAAAGCATGGAGCTTGATCTGACATAAATAAAGAGTCATTTTTTTAAAAAAAAGTAGCTTATCTAACAATTTAGATGGAATGGAAGATGATTATTTATTTATAGGTCAGAAATTCAGTGGTGTACCAGAAGATGTAACGGAAAATGAATATGCAAATTTTTCCTATTATTGAGTAATGGAAGTTCATACAGTAGGGGATTTCTTTTACACAAACAGTAATGAGAAATACGCAAAATCTACTTTTTATACTCATTTTTTTTTCTTTACTTTTAAAGCAATCATTTTTATACATGGCTAAAACCCACCAGTACATTTCGATATTTGCATGATTTGTTCTTTTTGTGAAATGATTCTTGCTCTAGATTACAGGAAAACTGTTTAAAAAAAACCATAGTGTATATAAATATACGAGGTGCGACACAAAAAGAAAACAAAACTGGTTCAATAAACCATTGTACTTACAGAATCAGTACTCCGTGACAGTATCACCTTGAAAGAGTAGTTCCCTTCAGCATTTGGTGCTGCCATTGCTGGTAACAGTTCTGGAACGAGGATTTTGGAAATCTCTTTAGGAGATTTTCTGTTTTTGCGTGAACCTGTTCAACGGAGGTAAAATGGGTTCCATTTCAGCAAGATTTAACAGTAGGAAATAAAAAAAAGTCTCAAGGGGCCAAATCAGGTGAATAAGGAGATGCCTCATCATAGTAATGTTTTTGCTGATCAGAAACTGCTTGACAGATAGGGTTATTTGAGCGGATATATTGTCTTAGTGCAACAGCGATACATCACTCCCCAATTCTGGTCTTTTTTTCTAATTTTTTCACGAAGTCTTTTTAGTACTTCAATGTCGTAGTGTTTATTAAAAGTCTGACCACTGATGTGAGTGGAAACCTACTCACATCACGAATTCGGGCTATGTTTTGGTCTGTAATCGCTGACCTTGGGTGTCCAGCAGGTTCATCATCTTCGCACTGATGCTTTTCCCTGAAAACCTCTTATACAAGTCAAACGCATGTGCATTGGACAAAGTTTCATCTCCATAAGCCTCGGTTAGTATTTGAAATGTATTCGTGGTGGATTTCTCAAGTTTCACAAGAAACTTCATGTTGAATTGACATTTTTTCGGCAGATGGCCGAGTTCGTTCTCTCAATGATGGCGGAGTTCGTTCGCTCTTCGGTACACGAGTTCGTTCACTCAATGACGCAGTACACCCGACTGGCATGCTCTATTAAGACAAAACTGGTCACATGGATAGAGGAGGTTTGTGGGATGACGTCTCCAAAATATTTGCTACCACCTCCACTCTTTTTTCAAGCTACACACTTAAACTCGTTCTTTTCAATTCCTATACTTTAGGTCACACTCTCTATATATTTATTTATTTATCTTGGTGCAATTTTCAATCGTTAATGAAATACATTCTCAAGTGCTCAATTGAGCTAAAATTTTATATACATGATTATTTTGGATGACAATACAATAATATAATAATAATTAATAAAAATTAATTGATTAAAACTAATTATTAAAAGAATTACAAATACAACCACGTTGGCATCATTTTTGGCGACTTGTGTCAAAACTTGAAAAAGGGTTTTTTCTCTCGTGTTAAAGTATTAAGTTGAACTGAAATTTTATATACACGATTGTTTTGGATGACAATATGATACTTTAATGATAATGAATAAAGATTAATGACCACTTAATGTTGTGATTATGTCATATGCATATACATACTTATATTAATTGTAACTATTAATAAAAAGTAGCTAAAATAAAAATTTTCTTTATTGATCTAAGTAGGAATCAATTTAAATTTTTTTTATATTACTTGTTTCTGTGTGTATCACACCATATAAAAAATAATAAAAAAGCAGTATGGTGGAAATATTCATTTCCATGGAAATTTACGTATTTAGCTCTGTATAAAATAAATAATAAAAATATATCTTTGTATCATTTTTAGTCTTGATGATTATGAAAAAATTATTAATATTATTAGTATTCTAATTTCATCTACATTACAGTACTCGTTGTCAGAATCGTCGACATGAAGACAATTTTCTGATAGCCAACCACCCTCTAATTGGTCAAAGTGATCTTCGATGTCCCTCTCTTCTAAAAATTTCTTTACAAAAATAACATAAAATCAACATACAGGAAAAACACATTTTCGTCAAACATTAGAAGTGAATCAACTGTATAGAGATGTAAATATTTGTCATGCGAGTTTGTGGAAAATTATTTGGGGTATTCAATATAAATTGCACAGAAAATAACAAAAACACAAAAAAAATGAACCTTTTTTTCCCCATTCATTATGGTTTATATCAGCAAAATTATCTCAGATTAGTAATTAAGAAACATTTATGAAATCGCACGTTTCTTCCAATCACAACAAACCACGAAATGACAAGTTCAAACCCGCTATAATGATTGCGACATTTGATTTTTTTACAGCTACGTTATTACGCACTAGTCGTGACAAAAGTTGTGCCAGCAACAAACAATTTACAGTATACCTTTTTTTACTACAATTTTTTGTTCTCTAAATATGTTTTGCTATAGAAATTTCCATCGTCATGCAAAGAATGGTTAAAAGCGCTCGTTTCACGCCGGAATATACGGTATATCCAAATCCAGCTATGAGTTTTTCCATTTCGTTTTCGCCTGGGTGATGGTGATAAGTGAATATTAACATCACATTGTTCAGCTATACGTAGGCTTTTGGCGACGGACCTCGTAATTTTGAACCATGGTCAAGTGACGACGACGACATCTGAACTGGCACCCTCCTCTTCTAACTACCACACCACACCAATGGGAGGACATTTGAGCTCTCAACATATTTAACGTGCATCACTCCCCTACACGGTGGGTTTTTAGTGGTACTAGGCTCGAACTCACGAAATGCCAGCCACTATCCGATACCTCGATCACTAGGTTACCGCGGTCGTTTTTGCATGGGAGAATGATATTAATGAGTCGTTTTTACATACAAAGTATTTGTTTCCTTAACACATACATATTATATATGTTATCAATAGGGAATTATTTTTCACGAAAGTTGATACAATCTCCTTTAGTTCGAGGGGAAAGTTCTTTTCCTTCAATAACATTCATACAAAATAAATTCTTTTCCAGAACAAAAATACTTAGAAGCCTATTCCTACTTACTTTTTAGCAGAATTAAGACTATATTTCCTTAGGTATTGTAGAAACAAATTTCCCGTAAGTTTTTATTACACGTACAAACGCCTATTTTACTTCAGCTAGAGATCATACAGGAGATAAAAGAAAATTTTTTTTTTGAGAATGTTACTTTATTACAGTAAATGAAAAAAAAAGGATTTTTATTTATATGCAATAAAAAATTTCTTTTACGAATTCTAACAAAATGAACTTAAAATTATTGCTAGTATTTGATTATATCCGAGTTCTTGCGAAACATTCTTTAAAATTGTTTAATTATTATAGAAAAGTATTATTTAATTTTTAAACTAATAATTTATTTAAAAAAAGAAAATTTCATAAGTATTTGGCACAATGATCGTTGTAAATAAAAGTACACAATTTTAAACTAAAAATATTTTCTTATGCGTTTAAGTAGTGGCATCCTATGGATAAAGTTTAAAATTATTATGTATATCTCTCTTCGACATGAGCTTGAAACCAATATTAAGAAGATCCGGCACATGAATTTTTGAAAAATTATCGATTTTCACTTTTTTATATTTTCTAAGACTTCAACATTTCTGTTTAAAATGATATATGGTATGAGGAAATATGATAACTAAAAGTATTTTTCTTTAATTTTTTAAATGAAGCTACTCTTTGCCACGCATCAAATGAGCTCTGCTAGGAACACCTGCGTTTCCCCTTGCATAAGTTTCTGATGAGCGTGAATCCATATGATATTCAAGTGGAAAAATTAGAGTGTATTGGGCTTATCCAAAAGTGTATGGGCACACACGTCTTTTGGATCTTTAAAGTGAAACAGAGAAAAAAAAGTCAAGTGATAGAAAAAGCCGAAGTGGTCGTAAATGACTCACCGACATTTCAAAATAAAAAATTCAAAGATTTTATAGTGTGGTTGTTAGAAATAATATCAATGATCAACACAGCATGAAAACTGCTGTTTGGGTTGTTTATTTTCATCTTCTGCTTTCAAACGAGAGCCCTCAACATGGATTGTGTCCTGCGGTTATAAATAAATGCCTGGTGCAAATTTCAAAAGACAGAAGCTGAATTTAACGAAAGGAACTATGATTATAAACACGTACACACATACCGTACACCGTAATGAATTAAATGCAGCCAATTCTTAGAGATCTGGGTGATTCTTTGTTATTCATAAAATGTTTATGTGGAAAGACTCAGAACTCAAATGGTCATTGATTCCAAGATCTACATTTGCGAAAATAAAATCTCTTAAAATTAGGGGTAAATTTGGCTATTGCACAGTTCAATATGAGGCATGTAGCAAATTGATTGATTGAATATTAACGTCGCACTGTTCAGCTGCACGAGGGCTTTTGGCGACGGACCAGGTAAATTTGAACCATGGTCAAGTGACGTGGACGACATCTGAGCTGGCACCCTCTCTCCTAACTACCACACCAACGGGAGGACGTTTCAGCTCTCGACAGATTTAACGTTCATCGCTGCCCTACACGGCGGGTTTTTAGTGGTACTGGGCTCTAACTCGTGACAAGGCAAGCTACGGTCTGATACCTATACCACTTGGCTACCGCGGCTACGTCATGTACCAAAATCAATGATTTTAAGACATTCTGATATTGAACCAAGTTATAACTGTGAGTCATGCTTCAAAAAACTAGATACACGTAGGAGATTCGTGTAGCCCAACCAAAACATCTTCAGGTCTCCAAAAAAGGCAAAATTGTTAAAAATAATGGGGAAAAAAGAAAGAAAGAAAGAAAAGAAAAAGAAAAAGAAAATTAGAAGAGTCTTTTGTATGAACAGAGAGTAAAAATAATGCTTCATATGCTTCTTGAAAATACTAAAAAAAGTAAATGCTCAAAGTATTACAAATATTTACTTTAAAACCTGTTTTCTCAAAATGTAATATTTTTCTTTTTATGTACCATTTTTTCTCAAAAACTACTTATCATATAATCCTCAAATTTTTAGTGAGCAGACTTTTAACATGTTTACACATTTTAATGGAGGTAATTAAATACATATTGCAAATGTTTTTAGATATGACTTTTTTAAACTAAATTTTAGGGGGAAAATTTGGACAATTTTTAAAAAACTCATAATTCGTTTAATTTTAAACAAAAAACAAAACCCTTTTGCTAAAGTGTTATTAATAGTCGATATAACGAACTGCAAAAATCTTATACATGAGAATTAAGTAATTCCTCAGAAAAAGGTACATAAACTCACGCAATTTAACATGGACTCCTATGGACTTGCCGGATCCACTTAAGTTCTTGTTTTTATAGCTTTACATTGATGAAATAAATTAAAACATTATGCAACATAATTTACAGGCCTTAAATATACAGAAAATGAAGGAACATAATGAAATACAATGAATATAATGTTACTCATCAATAATTTCAAATTTCTTTCGATCAAATAACTGGATGATAACTCAGGATAATGAGAAGAAACAGCCATAGATTTTTTTATAAATATTTTGTATGCTTTGAAAATATAATATTACATTCGATTGTTTACTAGTCATAAATTGAAATGTTATATTTTTCGTTGTAAAGATAATTTTTCAAATTAAATCAGTGGATCATTTTGTTTTTAATTTCCCTTCCCTTTCAGGGCTATTTTTGAAAATTAGACTGAAAATGATGGATAAAACATTTGTTTATATGCGAGAGAAAATTCATGTTTCTCTCTTTAATTTTCAATATAATATCGCATAAAGTTTAATTGAGCTCAGTTCAATAAAGCTGATGTTTTTACCATATTTTAATTATTCAAGCTTCCTTTATTTTAAAAGAAATTGTTGATACACAAATTGAAACCTTAAAGAAAGAACCATTTTTCAGTAATATACAATGTGAATGAAAAATGTTTTTCATAATTTTGAAACTAAATACTTTAAACTTTACTTACAATACTGATTGTGTAATAAAATATTATGATTAATCAACATATTTTTTAATCCCTTAATTAAGGTATCCGACTACGTTCGGAACCGTGATTTTGCAAAAGCTTATAAATGGATAATTTTCATGATATTTAGTGTCACTTAGATTAGAATACATGTATATAATTGTTTTAAGGACATTTTGACAAAAACAGTTATTTAGGTACAATATTTTGGCAAAACATTAACTTGGAATAATCATTTGCAAAATGTTCTTTCATGAAAAATGCTTCTTTTGTAATAATATTTTGCCTGTATATAGCTCAGACCTCTGTACAGAGGTTCAAATAGAATTTTTGAAATACATATCTTACAAGTGGGTTTATCCATGTCTTACGACAACAGAGGGGAGCAATTATAAGAAAAAAAACGCCAATAATTATTTCAATTGGAGGTAACTCTGAAAATAATGTGAATTTTTCAAAAATTCTAGTTGAGCCTCTGTAGAGAGGTCTGAGCTATATATAGGCAAACTATTATTATAATAGAAGCATTTTTCACAAAAGGAGAGTATTTTGAAAAAAGATTATTCTAAGTTAATTTTTTGTCAAAATGCCCTTATAACAATTTTATACATGTATTCTAATCTGAGTGACACTTAATATCATGAAAATTATCTATTTATGCGCTTTTTTAAAATCGCGGTTCCGAACGTAGTCGGATACCTTAATATTCATGAATTATACTAAGCTAGGGTGTGTTAATTTGAATTAAAGTTCGAAGATTACTTTATAAGAAAATAAAACTAATGTTACACAAGATTCAAAAACCAAGAAAGAAAAAAAGTACAATATGAGGGTAAAATAAAAAAGTAAAGGGAATTTTTGCAATTTCTCTTTCCATGGTTTGGCAACAGTGCTAGTATCCAGCGCTTAATGAGGGATGATCGGCAACACTTCCATACAATATGTCACTCGTCTTCCTCGTAGTCGTTAGGGTATAGCAGCTCTGTTGTCAATATGTACCATGCAGGAACGGATGCCCTCGTTTCCTCCATGGTGCATATCGATTGCATGATGAATGGTGATTCATTTTTTGTTTGCAGAAGGTGTGATATCTTTTCCGGACACTATATATATATATATAGCCATTTCTTCCATCACTACTCGAATACACTCAACAACGACGACTCTCAGAGGTTGACATCGATGGACTGTCTGATCTTTTATCGTTTCATAAATAAGTTTTACAATATATGAAGCGCTCTTTACATTTATAGATCTTGCTTTGTGGTAAATAGTTGCCACCATAATGTGCTTGCATGCAACGAATATCCACAAGTTTGACACTTTCCACAAATAAAAGGCGAATCACTGGCCTCCTTTTGCCCTTGGTGCAGATCAACAATGGAGCTGCTATGTTGAACGGTCTACTACAGCGTTTCTTAAACTGTGCGGCTCGCCTCCCTTGGGGGGCGTGATAACTGTACAAGGGGGGGGAGGCGAACCTATTAAAAAGTCGAAAATAAAAGATTATTCAAAGAATTATTAATTCACTAAAAGTAAATAAACAAAATGCTTTCTGATATAGTAAAACATAAAATGCACATTTACACGGATATAATACACTTATAAATGTATCAGTGCTGTACAATGCATATATTTTAGTATTAATTTAACAATACTAAGTTAAGAACAAGTGTTATAATTACCAGTGACCCCATGGGTTTGTAATAGCACTTATCTTGATAATTTGTACGGTTTATAATTAATTCCTTAACTGCTAATTAAAAGTTACGCGATTCGCTCCCCAATGCCATCGTTTACCCCGTAGACGAGGATAATTTGATGTTTTTTTTGGCGGGCCGCCGGCGAGAAGAGGAATAAATAAGCAAATCCTCTGAAATAAGTAAATCCTTCACGAACACTGTCAAGGTCCTTGTATTGCATTTCAAGGCCTAATTGTATGGATAGCAGTGCTCAGAAAAGATCGTACTCCGGAAAGACGTATATATAAGTCCAGAAAATTAATACTTTGGCTGAGTGAGACGTTTATACACGTCGGTGGTGCATAAGAGATTAAATTCGTATTGTATCTTTAGTGTCAAAGTATAGTATAATTGAATTCAATACATTGTTATTGCATGGAGGGGGGGCACGATGAAAATGATGATTGAATATTGGGTCGAAAATATTGAAAGTTTGAGTAGCACTGGTCTACTAGACTTCAACTACTACGAGGAAAACCGAGTGACACGTTGTATACAAGTGTTGCCTACCACCTATCATTTAGCGCTGGATTGTAGCACATTTGCTAAACGTTGAAAAGAAAAATTGTAGAAGTCCCTTTACATTTTGACTTTTCCTCGAATATAAATTAATAATTCGTATAATTTAAAAATGTGAATAAATACTTCGAATTAGAGCTTTATTTTAAACAGAAAGAACATTGCAATAAATCCACTCCATTACATAAATATGCTTTTCGTAAGATATAAATTCTTTTGAATAAGTATTAGAGAGGAAATGATAATAACACTCAGATTATAATATCCTTACTTAATATTTACAATTCTTTTATATCCGGGTTTTGAGATCCAGATACTAACGACTTGATTCAGTGTAAGATTACTTTTATTATTAATTAATTTAAAATTTGTGTTACTAATTTTTGAATATAAGGAAATCGAAATAATGCTAAGCATCTTATTTATGTGTTTCATTGGGAAAAATAAAATTAATTATTAAAATTGTGTTTTTTCACATTCAAGAAAATAAATCTGCTATTATAACTTATTCTGAATGTTCATTAAATTATTAAATTGAATTTATTCAATAAAAATATAGATAAATATTTGATTTTTAAATATTAATTCTAAAGTAGTTTTAAAAACAAATATGCAGCAAGGAACAGTGCATCATCAGAGAAATATATTATCATCACATACAGATTGCAGAAATTACTAAACTTATAATCTAAAGATGGAAATTACATGGCATGTATACCAAGTTTGGCACGAAAGACTATTTTCTTGGTACACCAAATTTTATAAAGTAACAATAAAAATAAACTAAATCTTTTTGTTTTTGTTAACGAATGTGGAAAGAGTAGTTTCACAATAAAGCTCTCAATTAGTTCTGGTTAAAAGTATGGATGACAAGAAAAATTACACAGATTATGCACATAGCAGATAGATGAAATGTGACGTTATGAGTTTTTCAGATGGATGTTTATCTATACTTTCGTGTAAATACAATCTTGAACAGCTAAAATGTATGTTTAAATTTAAATATAAAGCAGCGTTAGTAAAAACATATACTCAATACGAACATAGAAAAAGTGGAAAAAAAAATTACTAATAAATAAAACCAACCTAACAAATTACAAAATGAAAAACAAACTATGATTAATTTGTTAGATTACTTATAATTTAGTTAAAATAACAAGCAATCTATAACAATTAAGCAACAAATCAATGTATAAGTGTATCCATGTTTGTTTAAAAGATCATACTTTTGTCTAGACGTTAAAAGAAGTAAAAGGAAAATTTAATGACAAGAAGGAGGGTCGAAAATAGAGAAGGATCACTAGGGTACCCCAGGTTTGAGAAAACCCGTGCTTACCAAAAACAGTAAACCCCTTGAGAAAAGGAAATAATCACTAGGCCTCCTTGGGATTGTGTGACACCCGTACTCATCTAAAGAAGATGAGCCCTTTGAGGGGAAAAGTATTGGTGGAAAAGAGTACAGATGATGGTACATAGCAAATAGGTCAAACGTGACGTTATGAAATGGGCTCATTTCATGCGACGTCATAGTCACACGATAAAAATTATCTAGTGTTTCCAGCAAATCAGTTCACCCGCTCCGGTGTTGCCAAATCTTGCTCTTTGCAGAAACTTTCTCTTAAAAAGTACATTGTATACAAAATGTATTTTATTTAAAAGTATAAACATAAAATATGATCTTTTTTTAATTTAAAAAAAATCTTTTTGAAGAAATTTTTTTTCCCTAACATTTAAACATCTTTACTCAAATATGAAATTTGAAATTTTATCTGAGTTTTACAAACAGAACAAGTGCATTTAGTTTAATATTTGTTTTGAACTCAATGGAAAACACGTGTTTGTTTTTATCATGTGACTTCATGAATTGTGCCCATTATCAAATGAATGTTTCTCTATACTTTCGTGTGTGGATACGATCTTGAACAGCTAAAACTTATGTTTTAATTTAAATATAAATATATATATATATATATTCGCCAGTGGTTTAAATGTTACCAATAAAAAAGCAGAATCTACGAAGTATTGTAAATATTTGAACTGTGTGTGTGTTGTCTTTGGCTTGGTTAAACATAAGTATAAAAGTCGTTGCTTTTTTGTGTTCTGAAATTACTGTATGTCGAACGTCATTTATCAAGTGGTATTTTGAAACTCAACGTAAGGAAATTGCCATAAAAATATTGATGAAAAAGAAAAACTAATTTCTCAATAGTTAAAGGTTGTTGAAAATAAAATGAATTCATTGTCAATAGTAGTAAAAATCTATAAAAATATTACGGAAGCTAGTTCACAATTTTCTAAACTGCTAGCTAATCGATCAAAAGTACTTTCAGACGGAGATTTATAAAAAATATATTTTTTCTTATGAAAACTAATTTTTTCTTATGAAAACTAATTTTTTTCTTATGAAAACTTATTTTTTCACATAAAAACTCATTATTTCTCTTATAAACTCATGAAAACTTCTAAATTTCAAGATTTCAATAAAAAAGAAAAGAGTATTCTAATACCTCAAAAATTACAAATAGGTAGAAATACTGTGTTAGGAAATGAATACCAATATTTTTGATCCGCTTTGCAATTATTGACTATGACTCAATTTGTCTCGATGAAACGATTGATATAAAGTCTACTGGCAGATGGGCTATTATTGTACGTTTTTCAAAAGAGAACCAAATTCTGTAGGAACTTTTAAAATTAGCAAATTTTCCAGAAAGAATGTGAGATATTTATGTTTGTGAAGTTGTATTTAGTGACCTAAATATACTCAAAATAGAAAATTATTTTCTTTAAGACAAAATGACTGGATTAGAAATAGGTTTTGTATAATTATTTCTAAATAAAGTCGGTTATCCAATAACATGTGTTCAATGCATTTATTTACTAGTAAGCACCAACTGTAAAATTTTAAACTAGGGATTTCAAAGGGGAAAAAAAAGTTAATCAAATTACAAATTTCATTGTTGCACGTAACATGCATAAAAGACAGTTTTTTCATGATGTTGATTGAATATGTGATTTTCCTTCAATTTTTAATAAACTGTGCGGTGGCCAGGTCTTATCACATCTTCAGAAAGATTTATGAAATGTATGAAAGATGTCTTGATGCAAATAGTTCGAACAGGGACGATTTTAATGAACTTTATGGTTCAAAATTAAAGATAAAATTATTATTTGACACAAACATAACAGTTCTTTTTTAAATGACCTTAATTTAAAATTGTAAGGGTGGATAAGCGATTGAGGTTATATTTGGACTGATTAAGAAATTTGTGATCGTTCAAACAAATTTTTTAAAAAAATCAAAATATATTGCATGCAATTTGGAAATTATGAAGACTTATTCAACATTAAATATTCCGATAAAAGTTTCCATTATATGGATGCAATTGAGAAAATTTAGAAATATAAATTACTGATCTGCAGTGTTCTAGTTCTACTTGAACACAAAAAAATTGTAGGTATAGTAGAACGTCGTTTATCCGAACGTTTATTATCCGGAGCGTCAAATATCTTGACCAGTTTTTTTTTGTCAACTACATGTACTATAAATAAAAATGCATGGAATTAGCTGTGGCCAGATTTAGAAGGCGAAAAAGACTTCAATGACGGCCACGGGAAAGAGAATACCGACTTTGTACAATCAATCCCAGGATTTCAAGAATGCGATGAAGAAGATGTAGAAACCTGGATGGCATGCGATGTAGAAGACTGGATTTTAAATGCTAAAGTATGACGAGATTGTGACTTCCGTGCAAGAAGAATCCGACTCTGTCGACGATGAAACGGATGATGATGAGAACAACAACAACAACGAAAGTAGCAAGGGTCCATCAAATGCGATGTGTTTGCTGCGTTAGAAACAGCTATGGCGTGGTACGAACAAGAAAGTGCTGTCCTACTCAACTACTACTGCTAAAGATAATAAGAGACCTTGCAGCGAAAAAAACAAAGGTGTACAATGGTACAGCGAAAAATAAGTGATAATTTTCCACAATAAAGATAATTTTTGCACCTATTTTGCTTTTTTTTCTAGCACGTTTCTCACATTTGATGATTTTCAATATTCGTATAGTGTCCGGTTTCATGTTCTGCATGAATCGCATTATGTTTTCGGTTATCCGAACAATCGCGTATCCGAACGGTGTCCAGTCTCAGTTGATTCAGATAAACGACGTTCTACTGTATGTGAAAACATATTAAAATTTGAAGAGTGCTCAAATATCTAATGATGCCGAGCCTAAATCTCGTATTGAAAACTATTTAGAACTAGAAATATGGAGGGACCAAAACTCATACTTACAACTCGACAGAAACAATGCCAGCCACAAATTCATGTCCATGACCTCTTAGATATCGTAGTTACATCTTTATTATTATTGTAACTTGTACGCACTGAAAGAATAATTTATTTAAGAAGGCAATAACTGTATATACTACAATTTTGGAAATCATATAAAGAAAAGTAAAAAATGTAAAACACTACATTTTATTCCATGCAAACAGAAATAAAATGTAGTTAACAGGAATTTACATATAGTTTCAAAAGTAAATATTGAAATACATTTCAAAAGAAAAACTTGAGCGTATGCAAATAATAAAATGAAGAAAAACATTGAGACAAACATTAAGAGAAACATAAGATTTGAAAATAAATGATACGGTATTATGCAACCATAAAATCTTGCAACATTGATAAATGACGGTCATTCATCATCATAAAGTTTTCTTTAAATTTTTTGCCGTTATTCTAGTTTACATTATAATGTGGTTATAACGTTTTAGAGACCTTCATTATTGTTGCCCATTTTTTCTGAAAACCTTAACACTTAATTATATGCCAGACTTTTCTTTTTTATTTTCTTTTTGTTTCAATAAAACAAGAACAGAATTTTTAAGTTTTTATTTAAAAAATTCGTTATGGTGGCTGAATCAAAAAAGATATTTGAGTGAAAAAAGCAATTTAAATAAATTCTAATTACTTTGCTAGTAAAAACTGGAACTTAACAAGCGAATAAAGTATAAAGATAATTTTTTATGCATATATTCACGCCATTTCCCACATCTTTACTTTTTGAGGGGAATTTTATGAGCAAAAAATAATTTTTTGAACTATACTACAATGGTGTTAAGAAGGTTTCCTCGCTTTTCCTCATATTGTGGTTTTATTTTCTGTTAAATAATTAAACTAAAAAATAATATTGATAGAAAAGTACAAAATAAGTGATCTGATTTTTCGTACAGAAAACATTATTATTGTAGAAGCAATACACAGATTGCATGATTTTAGTATGAGATGATAAATTTTCTCTAAATCTCAAAGTACGAGTAACTTAGAAGAAAATTAAACTTTTCAGTATTACAATTATTTATAAAATACTTTCAGAATACAGTAGAATTTTCAGACACCTTTTATTGTAAATTGGCTACTGCAAATACGTATCTTTAAGAAAGTTTCACATTTAGTTTTACAAATACATATATATATATATATATATATATATATATAAATATCAAATTTCTGACTAGATGTAACATGTTACAAAAAATTACTATGTTTCTTCTGTAAAAGTAAGAGATAACAATAAAAAGAACACCAAAAGACGATACTTAGAAATATGTTGTTTGGTATTATAGGTTTTTAAAAATTTTATTTGGTTATTATTTCTAACCAAATAAAAAAAAAATATTTTAAAACGTTTTTCAGTTACAATTGAAGTTATACACCATATTTTATTTACTAAATTTAATCGTCATTACATACCAGCCATATTTTCTTAAATTTATTTTTAATGCAAAACTTGATTTTCATTTTTATTTCTTTCAAAAAGTAGAAAAAAAATTTTTTTTACACTAAAATATTTCACACACACATTCCCAATTAATATCATATTCCTAAGCAATAAGAAAATGAAACCTAAAGCAAATTTTTAAGTATCACAAGATTTCGTATCTAATTTATATCATGTTCTTAAATTTGAAAAAAAAAATTGAAGCACAGAGGAAAAATTTACAAGAAGTAAGTGAAAGTCTCTTCAAATGGACATTTTCTATAGCAGTTATATTATTAAATCATAAACAAGAAAAAATAGGTTTATTTAAACATTTATAGTAATAAGAAATAATTCACGTAGCTGGAACAATTTTTATTAAAGATAATAAATATTATTAAATAATTCATTTAGATACATTTTTGGTGTAATTTAATCTTGCTTCCGTTGGATGTTTTGGCTTTTTACAAAAAAAAGTTTAAGAATATGTTTAAAACGTTCCTTAGACAATTACAGTCTTATTCTGAATTTACTCGTATACACATTTTAACACTTTTATATATACATGGCAGTGTATAAATTTTAAAAACAGCTAAAAAGTTAAC
>BMAV01014253.1:134591-175384 GCA_019973955.1 Trichonephila inaurata madagascariensis | reverse complement strand
ATACATGGCAGTGTATAAATTTTAAAAACAGCTAAAAAGTTAACGAAGAGTTGGGCCTTAACTTTTCTTTCAAGTTCATGCTTTTTCATTTGTATTCTGTAGGCAAAATACGAGTTATTTTTCTAGGGGATTCTATTTTATTTTAGGAATTTTCATTTTTATGCTAAGCAGAGAATTACTGGAAACTTAATTAAAAATACTCAGCTTTTCAAAGCCCTTAGGAATAATTAAATGTGGAGAGGATACAAAAAAATCCAGCTTTTAAGTTTAAACTGTAACAAAATGTAACATTTTCTTATTTTGGTTGGTTAGCTTGGGATCAATATAACATGTTTTATAAACATTAAATATTCATAGCACTCTCAGGGTGAGATTTGTTACCGGTCTGGGGGTAACTAATATAAAATACACACATACAAAAGTATTAAAATACGTATGAAAAATACGATTTTAAAACGAGTTAAAAATGGTACAATATTTGACTTCTTTTTTATTTTAATACTTAATAAAGTTAAGCGAGGAATAAAAGTACTTAGTTTTAGATTAAATATTAAAATTCATGTTGAAACACAATATTATAGCATTACAATTGTGATAAAATTGGTTTCCATTAATAGTTTAATGAAAGAATGTTTTTGCAATGAGATTGAAATTGAGTAAAAAAGACATGCCTTTAATGTTGTAATTTTCACAGATTTATAACTAGTCTTGCGCATTATAAAAGTTAAATTTTCTAATATTTTTTAAGCAAGTATATATATACTTAACTTAACTTAGTGGCACAACAGCCCATGAGGGCCAACGCCTTCTGTGCCCAACTCAGTATACGCAACCATGGGCCCTGAGGTGCATGAGATGTTCCGGTCGGGTGGATATATATATATTGATATTAAGAAAACATTTCGTATTAAACTATTAATATTGCTCTGTGAATTACAAAAGAATACAAACTTTTAGCATATAAACTATCGAAAAATGTTATTGCTGTTTTATTTACTTTGAAGATGCTAATGAGGCCCTTATTATACTTTTCAATCACACTTTCTTAGAAAAGATCAACAAAAATTATTTAATTTATTACAGATGTCTATAGCTTTAAAATTCAGATATACGTTTATAACGTTTGTATTTCTTGACCTTATATATCCTTATAGATTTTCAAATTGATCTCATTTAATAAAAAAAAAAGTCTCATTAAATCAGCAACTCAGGGAGCTTGTTTTCAAATTTCTTGAATGATTTAACTCGTTATATGAAATTATAGCTTATACCGAGGCACTAAATAAGCAAACTAATAAAAAGTTACTATCTCTCTTTCAACCATTAACATCAAGAACAGTAGAAAGCGAATAATTGTTGCATATTTATTTATTGCCACGTTCATAACAGGCCATATGATTAATCGAAAAGAAGGTAAATGTATTTAATGAATAATAATATCATGACTGATTACACTGTCAAATACCATGAAAAAATTGATACTATTCAGATAACCATTCATAACGCTTATGTTATGAAATTTAAACTCAAGAATTCCACATGATATTTTCATCTTTGAGTTCAAACAGTCGAATGAAATATTACTCTTTGTTGCTTTTCTGTGTAAGATCTTTGGTACTGCTTTAAGAAAACTTGGTTGATAGAATAATACTTGAGAAAATAATGTTTGTGTGAAATGTATAATATAACAACTGTTTCTCTTAAAACAGCTTTGTTATAATGCGAAAATTCTGAGAAAACCGTAAATGTGGCTTTTTCGTTAAACATGTGCATTATCTTTTTACTATACAATTTAAGGGAAACTGATATTTTTGATTGTCTAATTCCTATAATATCTATTCTTTTTGTTTTACATCTTATTTTTGAAAGCTCATTAGCATTCGCGAATTTTATTTAAAATCCTATAAAATCATAACATTTAGTTGCTAACTGCTATACTCTAAACTAGGGGTGTTAGTTTAGAGCAACTTATGGCTCTCGGTACAATTTCCAGTGTCATTCTCCACTATTCTATAAATTTGTCAAATTTTGAGTAGACTGAAGTTGATAAATTTGTAATGGACTTTATTTGACAAACATCTTCAGAATTATGGACAGTTACGGAATCAAGAAAAAATCATAAAAATAACTCTATGATAAATTTACAACCGTTTTGTAAATTATTGAATGTCATAACTGGAATGAACTAATTGTTTGAAGATAGAAAACTGCATATATTCTGCTTTGATTGCATATATTATTTTTCTATCTGAAAAATATTTCCAGTTCACAAGAAAATTGTTTCACAATTGAATGCTCCGAATCGTGTCAAATTGAAAGTCACCCATTATTACCTTGATTTTGCGACATAAAAATAGAGTGGTGCAGGCACTAGGGTTCAAATCAAAACTTTTATTTTTCCTTTTGTTTAACCATAAGGAAAGGAAATACTTAAATTTTCTATAGTCTTTTCTTATTTTAATAAATATGTTTAAAAATATATAACATATATATGTAAAATTTTAACTGCCTTATACCTTTGTTGAAGAAATCGTTATATTTTAGGCTGTTTATTTTTATGTTATTAAATATCTTTAAAGGGGAAGCAAAAATAATATATAATAAACCAGTAAATCTCTACATCATTGACCTTTATTCTCTAACTCTACATGCATTATATCGGGAACAGACTGGAAACGTCCTGCTGTGTTTCACGTTGAATCATATTGGTAGGTTGGTTTTGCATTCCACATCTAAAAGGATGAGGACCCTTGCTTTAAACTATTCTGAAATATAAAATTATGAAAGTATTGAATTTTTTTCTCAAAGTTTTTTGTTCTAATAGTTAGGGACGCGTATAGTACATTAATTTATTACGAAAGTAGAGCTTCCCAGTGATGTCACGGAAAATTACTGAGGCATGGAATAAGGACCATTAAACATTTGTCGCATGTACGTCTAATGATCTAAAACAGATGACCAGGCAATCTAATTTATCAGCAGAAGCTTATTTTAGTATTCGGGTTATCGCATTTGGCATTAAAGAATTTGGAGCTGATGGAAGGTCAGAAAACCTTTTACGGAAAGGATGTTAATAGAGTTCATTAAATTATTAAAAAAGCTTTCTAGTCAATATCAAATTAAAACTTAATAATAAATTGCTCAGATGGAATGCCCAAATAGGAGAAATAACGGCTTTATCGAAATTATAGATTTAGTTTTGTCTCATTTTTGTTAAAAAATAAAATTTTCTCAGTTCTTGAATTCGCTACCAAATAATTTTGTTAACTTTTTATGAACTTCTAATAATTAGATTAATTAATACACATAATTTTTAAGGTCTGTATTATTGCGAAAAATGAATGAATATAAAAATGGTGTTACACGTATGGCGGTGACGGGTCATATTTTAAAAATTACAAAAGTAATCTGTTATAATTATTCGACTTCTCTGAAACATACTTCTTCGTTGGGCTGCTTAATTATTTCACACGTCAGTGGGAATTGTAGGAAAAATTAACAGCACATAATGACAGGTTGCGTGTAATGAAAGGAATTTTTTTTCTGTAAATTTTTTTCTTTATGTAATACTTTGGATTATTTAGGTGATTTGATTTCTATCTAATATTAAAAGTGTAATTTTTTTTATATTTATTTGTGTTTTTAAGCATTAAATTTCTGTATTTTTATTTTAAAACAATTTAAAATGAGATAAATACGTTTTTTTTAACTTATAATTCATAAATTATTTTCGTTATATTTAACATGATATGTTTTGTTTTACAATATAAACAAACATAGGGGAAAAATATTGTCTTTATTTTTTTTATCTAAGCTTGTTCTTCACAAGTAAAATAAAGTAGAGATTATTTTCTTTGAATATGTACACAATTTCTCTTTAAGAAGACAAAAAGCAAGAAGTTATGCATAGATATTGAAAATTATTATCGCCCCATATTTTTAAACATGAAGATTTCTTATTTTAACGAATTACACCATTTAAAAATATTTTATTGATTTTCATTGATTTCTGAAACAAGCATTATAAGTGATAAATTCCAACTTTCCAAAAAAATCTCAAAATTTCAAATATATTCTCCTCTACATTTATTATCTTTAAAATTAAATAATTTTCAAAAGTATTTATTTGAACTAAAAATATCATTTCCCCCTATCCCTTTTATTATTTGAAATTATCATCAATATACAAAAGCAAAATAAATTGCAGATCATATACTAGATGTCATTCAACGAGACAGAAATGTTCTGTTTCAAGTGACATGACATTTGTTCTCAGAAAATAAGTCTTTCACTTTGATCTCTAGATGAATGGATTCCTATAAAAAGAATAGAGCTCTGAGTGGTAAACAAGATGTTCCCTTTAGTGCAAGTGAAAGAGATGATAAATGCTTTTCAGATGCCATCTATTCATTTTTCTTTTTTACTTTGGTTTGATACTAAATTCGGCTTAACGATTCACAGTCTTAGTCTATTAATAAATTTTTTCTTTGGTTCAGGAATAAGAAATATAAGGATTTTTTAGAGGATCTGTGGTTTTTTTGGTAAATCCCTTTTGTTTTTGATGAATCAAAAGGTATTAGATGTATTGTGTTCCACTGTACTAAATGCTACAAAAAACTTTTTTAATACATGAAACATATAGTGTAATACAGTGCTTCTCAAACTTTCAATATCTGAGACCCAATACTCAATCATAATTTTCATCGGACCCTCCCCCCTTCTTTACAATAACAATGTATTGAATTCAGTAATGCTATTCTTTGACGCTAAAGCTACAATACGACTTTAATTTCTTAAGTGCCACCGGCATATATAAACGTCTCGCTCAACCAAAGCATTGATTTCCCCGGACATATATATAAACGTCTTTCCGAAGTACGATCTTTTCTATGCTCTGCTATTCGTAAAATTATTCTAAGGGCTTTGGAATGCAATAAAAGGACCTTGACAGAGTTTGAGAAGGTTTTATTTATTTCGGAGGATTTTCTTATTTATTCTTTTTCTTACCTAATACATCAAATACGTGTGGCTACGCGGTAAACAATAGCTAATATTGGGGAGTGAACCGCGTAACTTTTTATCGGTAGTTAAGGGTTTATTTATAAACCGCAGAGAGAGAGAGAGATAATCAAGGTAAGTTTTTTTTGTATGTAATTTTATATATTACTAGCCCATGGAATCACTGGTAATTATTAAACTTGTTCTTATCGTATTGTTAAATTAATTATGAAATGCATTGTGCAGTAGTGATACATTTTATTTTTTCAGTGTAAATATGTATTTTATTTTTCAGAATGTATTTGGTTTGTTTCTTTTCAGTAAATTAATAATTTTTTAAAACAATCTTTTGTTTACTACTTTTCAAGAGGCTTGCATCCTTTATGTAGAGTTATCACGCCTCCCCAGGGAGCATGCCCCACAATTTGGGAAATGCTGGTGTAATAGAGAATGACAATGTAAAATAAAATAAAGGGTTATAAGATGTAAAAGTAAATAATGGGCTACATAATATGCAACAGGAATTTAAGGGCTATAATTTGTAAAAGGAAATTAAAAGCTATAGGATGTAAATGTAAAGAGCTATAACATATAAAAAGAAATTAAGGACTATTTACGTATATAAATATGCTTATATAGTTCTGAATTTTAATGATATGTAGATAAAAATGCAGTCATCATTTTAAATTACTTCATAAAATAGTAGCATTAGTACTTGAAGATTACGATTTCCTCATTTCTTTTGAGAGTAATGAAGTTTTTCTTTTAAATGATTTGGTAATTTTAAAAATAAAATTAGAAGCGTATTCAAAATTGTCCAACAATCTTTATCTAAATTAAAATTACCTTTGTCCATCAAATTCACAACATGAAATGACATCACATTAGATCCTAAAAGCCTCATATGTGAATTCAGTTGGGAAAAAGAATCTCACTATTATTTATCTTTTGCTTTAATACATTCATACCTTGCTTCTTAATAAATGTGGGCCGTATAGTTAAGTTAATCGATGGCAGTAAGAGAAAAACCCAAAGTCAATGGAAAAGCAGAAAAAAGTATCAAAATAAAGACATTTTTTTTGAAGGAATAGTTTGCTCTTGTCTCTGTCAATGAGTTTTAGAAAGAAAAATAACTTAAGAAAAAACAATTAAGTAACCATATACCTTATTACATTACATAAGTATAATATATTAAATGGCTTATTCTTGTTATTTTTTCTTATCGAATTAATTTATTGTATTAAAGCAGGATTATGAAATCTTTTATTCAAAAAATAATGTATACTATAACAATAAACTTAAAAATTAAAATCAAAGCATTTTACTTGGAGTAAAAGAAACCATTCGAAAATTCCAAATTTTCCGAACAAATAACGTTTTATTTGTGGTGAATACACTATAAAGTGCCAACAAAGACAGATGAATGATTTTGTGAAGATAGATTATTGTGCTTACTTCAAATTGAAACTTGGAGGATCAAGACTAAGCTTGGGCTCCTCTAAAGGTGTGCAGAAATTGTGAGAAAGTTTTTCATTTATAATTTAAGGGTAAAAAAAAACAATCATTTCGTTTATTCATATCATATGGGGGGGGAGGGTTAGAAAAACCCTACGATGGACTGTACAATTTCTGTTCGATAGATGCAAAATAAATTGTTTCAAAAAAGCCAGAAGAAAATTTGTTGCTTCTGATTCACATCTATTCATCAAGCGTCCTACAGCTTCGAAATACTAATTATACATTTTGTTTTCATTTTGGAGGAGATTCTGAGTAAGTTGAAAGACGGAGACACATTACTTTTTCTGGACGGATCTAGCTCAGATTTTTCTGTTGATGAAGGATTATAACTTTTTATTCCGATTGAGCTCAAGTACCTAAACAATAACTTAAGTCATTCCAAAGACGCAGTTGAATTTCTAAGATATAATATAAAAAGAACCTGCTATCACATGGTACCTCAATTTTATGGCACAGACATCGAGAAAAAGAATTTTCTTTTTTTGTTTTCCTAAAGAGGGGAATCTAGATTACTGTAGTGATATTCAAGAGCTCACAAAAGACCCTGAGGTAAAATATGGTTCATCGTAGTGGTGCCTATTTATTGATTCATCCAAAACTAACTTCAAAACTATTATGCTATGTAGTGGAAAATCATTGAATCTTTCTATCAAACATTCTGTGCATATGGACGAAAAAAATAAGGATTTGGTTATGATTCCGATACAATCAAATATCAAGAACATCAATGGATGATTTATGAAGATTCAAAATATTAATCATGCTACTGAACCTTCGGGCAGGTTATACAAAGTATATGTGCTTTATATGCTTCTGATACAGAACTAGATAGCTACATTGAACAATGACTAACTGGTAACACGCAAACATTTTAATTCTCTGCAAAAACAATACTTTCAATAAGACCTTGGTTCCAGCAGAAGGAGTTTTTCTATCAATTCTTCCTACTAATTATAGGCTTATGAAGCAGTTTGTTAAATCAATGTCAAAGGATAAGAAATATTTCAAAAAATATGTTTTAATCTTCGAAACTGTCTAAATCAAAGTTGAAAGAAATAGTATTTATTACGAAAAACTCTTAGAAACAATAGAAAAGAAAAAAGAAACGTAAGGCACTTTCAAGAACGTAATACACAGGTTTAGGGAGACTACATGAGAACCTGACTACAAATGTATTGTGCAACGCATGCTGGCCGTGTATAAAGCTCAAGGATGCAAGAGGAGCCTAAGAGGTTATATTCTACAAACCATACTGACATTTTTCTTGAAAACTTGGAGCTTATATTGGATAGCAGGATGAAATGTTCGCAGATGGATTGACTCTACCAAAAAACATGGAACATCAATATACTAGTTGACTATAGTCGAATGCTCAAATAAGTTGAAAACTAATAGTGAGTTTTGAGAAACAACAAAGAGAAAAGAACAAAATGTTTTATTAGAAAGAAAGAGAGAAGATAAAATTGTGTGTTACAGCACAAAAAATTATTTAATTTATCATAAGAAATAATATGTTTTTAATTCATTGTAACAAAAAAGTGAGGTTTTTTTCCAATTCTTACTATCAGTGCACAATATCCAAAAATCTGTTCAAATTTTCAATCGTTAATAAAATACATTTAAAAATTCAAATTTTATATGCACGATTATTTTGGATGACAATACGGTAATTTAATTATAATTAATAAACATTAATTGATTAAAACAAATTATTCAAAGAATTACAGATACAACCACGTTGGCATCATTTTTAGCGACCATTTTGGTGACTAGTGTCAAAACTTTAAAAGGTTATTTTGTCACATTTTAAAGCACTCATTTGAGCTGAAATCTTCTATACACGATTATTTTGGGTGATAATACGATAATTTAATTATAATTAGATAAAATTAATTGACTGAAACTAATTACTTAAGGAATTGCAGGTCACATTGACTTATTTTTTTGCTACTTGGGTCAAAAGTTTAAAAGATTATTTTTCTCACGTTTTAAAATATTCAATTGAACTGAAATTTTATATACACGATTGTTTTGGATGACAATACAAAACTTTAATGATAAGTAATAAAAATTAATTTCCCTTTAATATTGTGCTTCTGACGTATGTATATACATAGTTACATGAATTGTAATTATTTGATAAAAAGTAACTAAAATAAAATTTTTCTTTTTTAACCTAGGTCGGAATTGAATTTAATTTTTTTGTATTAGTTGTTTTAACTTTGTTTATAAGAAACCATACGTAATGGTTGACATTGGGGTCTAGTTTTTGGTTAAGCGTAATTTAAATCCTATAATTCAGCAAAATGTCCCTTACAGCATAATTTATTTTTCATACGTGTAATTTATTAACATAAATAATTCTAGAGATTAATAGTGACAAATTCTAATTAAAATTAATAACAAAAATTAGGAAATTAAACTACTCAATGCTTTAAATTTATCTTCGAATTTTTAAATTCTAACATTGAAGTCTTTGCATTATTTGTAATTTTTATAAAAAGTTTATATATTGTTTTGAAAGTATTATACAAGTTTTTTGTTGATTCGAGATAAATTTATGATGTAGGTGTGTGTGCGAATATAAGAATACCATTTTTGTTCTGAAAATTAGGCAAAATAAAGCAATAAATATTCTAGAGAAAATTAAAAAAAATTTTGTTTAAAAAAATTACTCAAACCAAATAAGTATACATAAGATGAAAATAATTTGTTCGAAAAAGAAAACTTTAAAAATAAATATTTCTCCTTCATAAGTAGTATGAGTTTTTACCAATAAGTAGGTTTTCATGCTAAACGATATAAAAAATCCCTTATAAACCAAGCATTTATATTTAAAATTATCTCTGCAATAATTATTGATATTTTTAGTTATTCAAAAATGTTTATTTGAAAGTGAATGTATGCGACTGATTTATACATTTCAAATGTCTGATTAAAATTTATTTAAGAATATTGTAAAAATATACAAGAAATAATGTAAGAAACTTGACTTTGATATTTATAATTTTTATGTAATTTAATAAGTGGACAATGTGTGACATTGTATTGATTTTGTAAAAAAGTATATGGGATTAAATTTAAGAAACTGGATAAGTAATAAAAAACTTATTTCCTTGTAGTTCATTAATAAAAATACTAATGTAATTTTTTCATCCTGCCTTTTTAAATAAAAGAAACTGAATGAGAGAGAGAGAGAGAGATAATAAATTTAAACAATTTACTTCTAAAATGCTCCATTTTTTTTCGTGCTTACATTTCGGTATGGTACTGTCAATCATAAAATCTAAAAAAAAATGTTATCTGCCATTGAAACAGTTTATTTTTCTTTTTTTTTAATGTTAAGATGTTTTGATACCACAAAACGTATTTTAGATAATCATTATTAATTTTAGATACCATATTAGTTTTAGAATCATTAGATACCAAATATTAATTTTATAGGTGAACTTTACATTTTCTTTAGAGATTAAAAGTTTTAGTTATATTTTTTTAAGTAGTCCTTATTCTCTGATTTCCTCTAATAAATTCTTGAAATTTAAGACGCAATGACCGAAAATTTTATCAGGAAATTAATAATTGCATTACATTAAACACATGTTTAATGTAAAATATAAAAACAAAATTATAATTTACAATTTACAAGAAAACATTTTTTTACTTCAACTTCAAAGTAGAAAAAAACATTTTCATCCTATGTTTTTTCATTGTGATATAATACCTTAAAATGCGAAGTGTTTAAATTATACAGAAATACTAATTAACATAAATACATTATACATATAACTAATAAAAACAGCTAAGGTAATATATAAAAGCTAATTAAAGAAGCACTTGAATTTAGTTTTGATTAGTTGATTGAGTTTATGCATATACTCCTAATTTAAATTTAATATTGCCTTCAAAGTTGAATTGATTTTTAATTGCGTTTCAATTTTTATCCACAGTAATTAAGCCATATTTGGTTTTCTTGCGGGAAAAATTTTTTACAAAAACGTTTCCTAATTTTTTATTAAAAAGTTGAAAAATGATGCATTTTAAATTAATTGTACGTAAAAGTGTACTGATCCTAATTATCATAAAATCATACATGAAAAAGACAAAAAAGTATAGAAATTAAAAATATTACAAGAACACAAAATAAGTGGAAATTTTTATAGGTATTACACTAGGCATTCTGCATATAAATTTTGACAGATAAGCAAACCAGCTAAGAATGCATAGTATTATTACAAATTATGTTGTAGTTATTTTAGTTTTGCCTAAAACAAGTTTCAATTTCTGAAAATATCTGTCTTAGGCATTTATTTTCTTGCTTTAGTATAGTATAAAAACTCTTTCAAACTATAAAGATATTCTGCTGATTTTCACTCTTTGTTTTTATGATATAAATCAAGTACGATGGAACACAGCAGAATTTTTGAATTGCCTTACTGTCGAACATAGTATTTTGCCAAAAGTGAGTGTTCAAATTTTGACAAAAATGCCTCAGGTTTATTTGAGAGTTCCTAGTACAAAATGAAGAAAATGCAATAGCTGTTTCTCACTCCCTAAAAATATCGAACCATTTTTCCCATGTGTTTTTATTATAACGTTCATATTTCCTGTATGGTACATCACAGCATGAAAGTATATACTTTTATGTTTCTCACTGAATCAGTTTTACCTGCGATTTCACGGACACCATTATTTTTGGAAGAAAAGAATCATGTCCTTGCGTTTCAAAATATTATAATAAAAATCGGAAGATGAAATTCAACATAGATATTGAGTAGTTTTTCTATAAATGGAAATAGGAATTTGTAATGAATGGATTTATTTCAGGTACTACAAAGAAAAAAAGAATGCATACTTCTTTCTTTGTGATTCTACTAGGAAAAGTATTATAATGTTATTCACTTTTTTTTTGCCCAAAAAAGAGCGCCCCTCTTGATTTTTGTGTAGGAAATTCGATATTAAAAAACAATTGGCAAAATGTAGGAGGATACAGGTAGTGAAACGAAAATTTGTCTCTTGGTATGCACAAAAAATATTTTATAATACTTGAAATTCATATATATACATAATATATACACTAGAATAGAGATATTATGAGTCCTACTGCTACAAATACAAATCAGGAAAAGAGATGTATGACCACATAGTCTGATATAGGAAAAAAACCCGGGAAATATAATAAAAGTATTATAATCATGTTTTTAAATGAAGAGAAATAGTAATTATTTGTAGAAATCATACAGGTAGTCTTAAGGAAAGGTTTGTCGCCAGAAAATTGCTTAGTAATGCATGTGTAAGCTATTAAGGTGCTCTTTTTCTTAGAATTCCAAATAAATCTGATAAAAAAATACAGGATTCAGTTCTTTTAAATAAAAGGATACTGGTGTTTAAGAAAATGGCATGAAATACAATTACTGGTGCATGCATTTACAAAGAATCTTCCTCTAAATGTATGGACAATACGCATATGTACAGCGCGGCACTAAACATTTGACTCCTATTTAAGAAGCATTATTCTTACCTTTCTTTAATTATCATAAAAATGTATTTAATATGCTAAAGAAGGATATACAAAGCACATTTAACCACTTTCTCTTAAAGCATTAAGAAAAAAAATAATGTTTTTTTTTTAAAAAATATCTGATGCAATTGTAGTTGGACTTTATTTTGAGCAGTTTTGTAACATTATTAACCCCATTCCCTAACAGCATTCATCATTGATACATAAATTATGGCAAATCAACCATAAAATGAAATTTGGAAATTATTTCAAAATGAAAATGACATTTATGATGAGAAAATTCTGTCTTAGAAGTAAATTTATTTTTCTTGAGTAATTAGCTTTTTTTTCGAGCCATTTATACTAATTGTGTTCTTCCATGATGAGAATTATAGACGTTGTTCAGGGTGTTCTATTTTTTATGGCTCTATTGTTCACACCATATTCAAATAGGGAGAGAGTGTATTGTCAAATCAAAAATAAGAGAAGCAACTTTTTTTCAATTTCTTATGAGTTTTTGAAGCTCAAGAGGTCTGTGAATTTTAACTGAAGCTTTCACACGATTTTTGAATACGGATTTCTCCCAACATATATTATTATAATACTTTTTCTAAGCGTTCACGCGAAATCGCAATAATCTGATTGAAGGAATAGATATTGTATAAATTTAACAATTAAGTTTTCGTCGGTAGAAAATAGAATTTCAACGCTATTTATGCAACCAGAAGATAATTTGTCATGACAAAAATTCTAACTTATGGATGTTTTCTGTCATTCCTTTGTCTTAGAAATATTACTTTTTCTGTTTTAAGAATTTATATGTTTTTCTCAAAATATTTATGGCAACTTATAATGGTTGTGTGGCAAGCAATTGATTTGCCATAAAATAATCTCCTTCGAAAATCTAGTACAGATGTAACACAAGGTCAGTGAAATACTCTGCAACATCTTTATTCCAAATCATATTAAAATTCTAATACATTTAGAATACTTTAAGTCAGAGGTTCTTAATCTTTCGATCATCACCCCCTTTTATGCATCTGCCTGACATCGCGGACCCCAAGATTTTGAAACAACCCTTACCGACTCTCAGCACATGGCTAAGTGATTTAAATAAATCGTTATCATATAGTCGGGATATGAATTCAGTTCTTAATTTATGCACATGTTTTTCTACTATATTTTGAAAATATTAAGTTGCATTAATAGTTATGTAGTCTCAAACAATAAAAGAACTGAGTTAATAATCTAAATCAAAAAACCTGTTATAGTTAGTAGAGTTTTTTAATAGGGGTAGTTTATAAAATATAGCCTAGAATGGCAAATCTTTTAATTCTTCCACGAGGCCTTTTAAGGTCTGGAAATTAAGAAATTCTTAACATTAAATGAGAAACTTTTGTGGACCATCTAAAAAATGTTGGGATCCCGGGAATTGGCGGATTCCAGTTTAAAAACTGATTCTTTAAGTTATTTACTCTTTTCATTTTAGAGTTTTCAAAGAGAAGCTGAATTTTATAAAAATCTTTTTGCATTTCAAGGCAATATGATGAAGATTTTCAGTTTTGTCTAGCAAGTAATGTCAGTTGTATTTTTTTGAAAATTTCGAAAATCATTATTTGTTAAATTTCAGCATTTCATATTGATTATTTTGATGCATTAATTAAACATGATACACAAATCTTCGTAATTGAACCTTCCTTAAAATATTGTTTTTTAAGTAAATTTATTTAAGCTGCGAATTAATCATTCTAAAATAAGAGTCTGAGTGTACAGATTTTTTTTTCATTTATCAATTTACTTTTGTACACCAAAGTAAGTAAGCGATCATAGTGCTTAATATAAATTGCTACTTTTTAAAATTTTAAAGAGTTGTATGAATTGTTGACATAATAATCAAAATTACAGATGCTAAAAAAAAGTAAGAAAAGACGGTTGTGCGTACACCCTACATCCTCCGTTTCTTTGTGAAAATCATCTTTACATCACGGAAAACTTGATCTCATGTTCCATTACAGCTTTCTGATATCGATATAAATTTATCATAATCGTCTAGAAAACTTAAGCGTTATTTCCGGAAACAAGCATGTCCTTATGGAATTCACGCTCGCTTTACTTTACTGGATTTTTGCTTGTTTTAGTGGTAAGAGCATTCTATGTATTCATTGAACTTTTATTTCTTCATTTTGTGTACCAAAAAGTTGAATAAATTTTGCTTTAGTTTTGCATAAACTTTACTTGCAAATTTCCAACTTCGTCAGCAGTTGGTGCTACAGGAAGTGAAAAATAAAATCTAAAGCTGAAATTTGCTAGATCTTTGTTCGATTTGGATCTTGGAACAATTCCTTATTCAAAACTTCTTTTTTTTAGATTTTTTGCCTTTTTTAAAATTCAGTGAGAGAAAAATTCTACACGAAATATTTCAATCTACACTGTTTTTGTAAGTTCTGTTTATGCTAAAGAGAAATTGATTTTCAGTTGTCGACATTGGAGTTTAAAATGTTTCAATGTAAAACAGCCAGAGTAAAATCGTTATTTCTGACTGAAGTAAATTTAATAAAACTTTAGTTTCTACTACGTGTTGTATTTTATAATAATGTGGTTGAATTGCATTTAGAACAGTTTTATCATTTTGATTTTGTCCAAATATACGACGAGGATTCGATCAATAAATTCGTAATTTTTTTATCCTCCATTTAAGAAAAGAATGATTTTAAAAAATCTAAACATTTTTTTATGTACTTGATTATTATTTATACATGCAGAGATTATTATATTCTTTTTTCTGTACCTGTTCATTTGTACAGATTATTTGCAACCAGGTGTAGAAAGTCATAAATGTTATACATACAGAATGCATAACACACACACACACATAATATATATATGTGTATATATATATATATACATTAATATTTGATATTGAGCAATTCAATTGTAAAATAGCTATTAAATATTAAATATAATATACCTTTAGAAGAATTCATAGAATTCAAATGTAATATTACAGAACCGCTTAACAAATATAACTTTAGTACAGGTAATAATATCTTACTTAATGATATTAAAAATCAGATTAAAAAAAATTGCAAAATAAATTCATTATAGTTAACGTTGATAAGGGCCAGGAAATTTCGCCTTCATATGTAAATATTATTAAAGTGTAATGATCAACAAATATTTTGATAATAATACAGCTTTAATCAAGTCACCCATTTCTGTAAGAGAAATAAATAATCGCATTTTGCCTTTTCATAAACAAATAAGAATACAAATTAATAATAATTTTAATCCACACATGTATTTCTTACTCCTAAATTTCATTAAGACCCAGTCAAGTTTAGAATTGCTACTAATGGTTTTAATACATATATCAGCAAATCAGGAAAAATTCTCCACGAAATATTACTAGATACAATAAATAATCTTAAGCCCACAACAATGCTAAAAAATATTAAAGAACTTATTGAAAAAATTAAAGATAAAAGTATTTCTTCAGTCTGTAGTTTAGATTTTGAAGATCTTTCTAATTCTATTAATATTGATGATATGATTAAAATACTTGTAAAATTACATACAGATAATTTATTTAAAAATATTAATTATGAGAGATTTGGTTCTCTACTTAGGATTGCACTAAAAGAGGATTATATATATTATAATGTTAACTATTATCAACATATTAAATGTTTGCCATGTGATGGCCCGTCCAACAATTTTCTTGTCAATTTATATTTACATTACTTTGAAAATAGTTTTATTGATAATTCTGAATATTACATTTTTCGATATATAGATGATATTATCAATTTTGGCAAGCAAGTCAATTTTAAGCCTACCACTAATATTTATCCACAATATCTTAATTTAAAATTGACAAATAGGAACCACTATGAAGCAAATTTTCTTGATATAGAAGTTAAAGTAAAAGATAATGTTATATTTACTAATGTTTATGATAAAAGGGAGAGAGAGAGAAAAAAAGAATTTTAATTACCTCAGTAAGAATTTAAGTACCTCATTGGGAGAGTAATGTACATGTTTCTATATTCAGAAATATTATTAATTACATTCAACGCAATAAATTTCTTGTTTAAAAAAATCAGAAAAAACAAAACAAAAAAAACTATAAACATTTCACCACATATTGCTTAATTCAAAAATACTCAATTAATTTTATCAATAGTTATTTGAATAATGAAATTCTAAACAGAAAAGAATAAAATTCCTTAGAATATTAATAGTTTATTAATATCAATTTATCGTTTTTCTTTGATAGCTATAGTTACCTTCATATTCTAATATTAGATAAAATTACTTATTCTCTCTGTATTATTTTAATCGTAATAATTTTTTTTCTTAATTAGAAAAATACATTTATATTCCTCTTGTCCCTAAAGTAATGGTAGCATGTATATACCTTTTTTTTATTTCTATTCTTTTCTTACTTTCGCTAAGTGCTACTTTTCAGCCATTCCCATGCTTTGAATTTGCATTTGGGTCCCGAATTTGGCAATAACTTGTTTGTAGTACTCAGATTTCGCGCGGACTCTGCATTTTTGACTGCAATTTTTGGGTAAGTTACCTTTTTCTTGTAATGGGTTTATAATTACTCTATCCATTATTTTCAATAGGTTTTTGCTAAATATTATTAACACAAAGGGAAAGGTTGACTAGCCACAAAACATGTTCAACCCCACTTTTATAAAATTATTTGATATATAAGAGCTGTCCTAAGTGAGCAATATTTATAATACTGTAGCAGCCATTTTATATTTTAAATTCCATTATTTTATTTTCTAATCTTTCTAAAATCTGATGTCTGGTTATCTTGCAATTTGGATTTTTTCAGTTTTGCTAATTATTGTTTATTCATTACTCTTTAGTAGAAAATTTTGACTATATATATGTAATATAATTCCCTCTAGCATCCTTTTAATTATATAACTCTCTTTTAATAATACTTAAATAATCTTTTAATTCTTAAGTTAAATTTTAACGCCCTAATCTTAATCGTAATCAATTAGTAGTATTACCTCAGAAATCTCTTTCTCGACAATTTTAACCAATCAGACCTCTTGTTAAAAATAGTCACGTGGTCTTCACTGCCTGGTATAAAAGGCGAAAATCTTTTGTGATCTCTCTCTTGGGTCTTTGTCATTAACCAGGCAACCGGCTGCAGCTGGAATGTGTGTATTTTGTTGTGTGTGTTTTCTTTGTAATAACGTCAAAATATGTGTTCATAATATGTGTATACATGTTAAAGGCAATAAACGGATTTATTAATCACAAGACTGCCTCATCAATAACAGTGAATACGCAACATTAACCAGCATAGAAAATGTATCTAACATACAGTAATCACTTCGAATGGCCACGCCCTATCCTTTCGTTCGTTACAGTACCATCCACTTGCCACGTACTACAGTTATATTTAATAATCCAGCAATTTATGGAAATATTATATATATATATATTTCTTATATAATCAACTGCATAAATTGCAAGTAACACACATGCAAAATATTTTTATTAAAATTATGCTATTAATGCGTTAAGTGTAAAAGGTAAACTTTTTAATTTGATTCTAGAATGTTCATAAGCATTGCGACATTTATAATAATTCAAAGAATTTGCAGTTTAGCGCAACTACTTATTAAATTTGCTCGTATAATGACATTAGAAGAGTATAAGGATGAAATTTTAAATTTTTGTTCATATTTAAAGTGGATGTAGTTAAAAGTAAAATTGAAATGTTTCGTTATTCTATGTATCCACATAAAAAAAACCTTTTACATACTTCCCGAAGTTTTTAGTAATGATGTGATGTATAATAAGTGTGTACCAATTATTAAAAGATGTTCTGGTAATTTCAAAATTAAATATATTTGTAAGATTTTACGAGGCCATTTAGAAACGTAAATTAAAACACTGGTAAGAAATTTGAAGCTTAACACTAACAAAAATTGAAAACAATAAATTAAAATAAAGTGTAATATAATGTACTGTGTACCATGCATTAAGAAAAGTCAGAAAGGGATTAGAAATATCCGTCTCTAAATTTCTGCAATCATGACATGCGATTCTATAATTATAGAATCTAAGTCTAAGCCATTGAACAACATAATGTAATCATCCCCTCTTGTGAACATCAATTAACTTGCAGGTGCCTTTTTATTTTAACAAGTTTCATTATGTATTGTGTTTAAAAATTGATTACAAATTTTAAAGAAACTGAACTAGTATAAGAAATCAAGTTTACAGCTCAATAATTGAAACTTTTCTAAAAATTTCTATTTTCTAACTTTAAGACAATGTCTGCCTATCTATCTATCTATCTATATATGAAGGTATCTATCTACCTATTTATCTATCTATATATATTTATATATGTTTTATATATGTAGGAGATAAACGTCATACAACTTATTAGAAATATTTTTTATTACTATATAGGAATAAAGCAAGTAAAAAAAAAAAAAAAAAAAAACCGCATTGCAAAATTAAAGAAAAGTGAAAAAAAAATCTAAATAGTTTTAAATATGCTTCCCAATAATATTTCATTAAAAAAATATGCATTAAAAGCTATTTAATTCCATAACATTAAAATACTTCTGATGGGAAATGAATGATTCTCATATATTATCAAAGCAAAAAACGGCAATATAACAATATAAATGTCCAAAGTATTATATGAAATTTTCAGAAAAAAATATCTTTATTGCCCCGTTTATATATTTTTTGTACTTAAAAGCAATATGAGTTAAAAACAAATATTGGTGGAATACGGGAAAAACAAGTATAATAGAAATAATTTATGATTGCATTTTTTTTTAGTTTTAGTTTAAAGGTATATTTGCTTCCAAAGAAATGAAGAAAAAAAATTGTGATTTCTCTCATTGCAAATCGCAAAATCCCTAAGGTCAAAAGAATATTTTTTTAAAAAATATATATGTAAAAAATAAAAATAAAGCAATATCGAAAATGATAAAGCAACGCATGGTTGACATAGAATAATAGTTTTTGAAGCAGAAAGGACACGATAACTTTCTTTTGTTCTGAATTTCCTATTTTCGAAGGTCATTGGAAATTTCACGGTTTTGCACAAGATAAATACAAAGAGAAAATCCGTATATTTTCTTTTAAAATACAATGATATTTTCTCTCACGTGAATCAATATTTATTTTTCTTTGCTATATTACGGAGTATAGTGAAGTTTTAATTATTACTCAGAAATTATCGATGAATATGGATAAAATATATTCTGCATTTTAAATGATCTTCATCTGCATAGAGTTGAAAATAACATTTCTGAATGTTGATTTATTTGATTACGGAAGCCATAAATTTCAATAAATCACTTTATAGAGAAGATAGAGGTTCTCAATGTGATTAAGTTCATTCATTTGAAAGGTTTCAGTGCGTAGAATAAAATTTGATTTGGCATTCTAAGACTTCTCTCGCTACATTCTTACTATTTATAATTATACATTTTGAGTTTCTTGTTCTTTAGAAGGCCGTCATTGTAGAGGATTGCGTCGAAAACTTCTCTTCCGTTTGTTGAATAATGTCATTAGTATTATAAAATCTCTGACCGTGCAAAGGGGGTTTTAGGGTTCTTGGAATAAGACAAGGTCGCTTTAGGTAAAATCAGGCGAATAGACTAGATATGGAAAAATTTCAATGCCATATTACTCTGATTTCTGTAAAGAACCTCGAAATGAAAGAACTGGTATAATGATGGATGCATGTGTTAACCATAATGCTCCGTTTATTAAAAAGGGCGTAACGCTACCTGTTTATCAATATGCAGTAACAAATACTTGTAATAGTATGATCTTTCTCCATGTAGTCTGTTAACCCCTAAACTACCGATTTAAAGTTACGCGATTCGCTTCCGAGTGTCCCCGTTTTTCATATAGGCACGTGTATGCGGTATATTGGAGGGAAAAGAAGAGCCAGAAATAAGCAAATTTTCTTCTGAAATAGTAAATAAATCCTTCACAAACACTGTCAAGGTCATTTCACGGCATTCCAAAACCTTCGGAATAGTTTTACTGATAGCAGGCAGCATAAAGAAAAAAATCGTATTTCGGAAGGACGGATATGTACTTCAGGGCTCATAACGCTCCGATTGAACGAGATGGATAAATTAGATTGTCAAGTATGAAATGGAGCAAAGTTCATGTTATTTATTTCAATTGTACATAACCTCATTTAGACGCCGTATTTTGGCATAATTTGTTTTTCGTGTGAAAGGTACATCTTTTCTTCTGTTAAACGCATATTTCAGTTTGAAAAAAAAAGTTAACAGATCATCTTATTTTTTATTGGAAAAAAAATCGAATTCAATTTTGTGCATTTTTTGCTACATTTCATACTTGTCAACCTAATATATGCCGATGACATTTACCCTTTCAGGACGGGTGTGTCATATATGTACCAGTGTTCAACCCCTTTTTGGACGGTAGAACCGGGCAAGCAACTTATTGTGGAGACGACCATTCCTGTAGACCAGAACGAACCATGATTCAGCGGTGACATTTGGGTTGGAAGCATAGGGGACACACCCGTCTCTAAAATGTGTTCCATTGATCAGTACATCGTCGTAAAAGGTTAGGGGTTAAATTTACTCTACGATAGTCCCCAAAACAGAGACCATAACCTTCCCTAAGGACTGCTGCAGCCAAGCTTTCAATAGAGAAAGGGAGTCACTCTGCTTTTAATCCTTGTTATGTTCTTTTATATTCTATTGTTATTCTATTGGATTCTATTGTTTGATCCTAAATCCATCAGTAGTCACCAGGCGACCAAAAGAAACTTCCAAAGATTTTACATCTCATTTGACTTGTGATAGCCCACGGGCTGTGGGTATCATCTCTTCATCATCCATTCGACCTAAGTTTGAAGGGATAAAAGATTGACCACTAATAGCTTCCATAATAAAACTAGTTTATTATTATCTCAATTTATATTAAGCAAAGCAACACAAGTCTAGGAGGCTGATGATCAGGAGTGATATGACATAAATTACAATTCTTAACGAATAGCACAATAAACCACCGAACCTATATTTATAGATGATTCCCTAACTTACTAGAATTCACTCCAGTATTAAAGTTTAATATAATCTATCTTACCGATATTCCACGGCGAACAGCTATCAGTCATATCGTCAATATAATACTGTATCCAACTTGATCCGGCAAATGGACAATCTTCTGGCTTCGAACCCACTTAGAACTCTCCTTCTTAGAACTCACTTAACACTCCTAGAACTCCCATAGCACTTCACGCGAATACTAAGGCTCCAATATATACACATTCCTAATCTGCATAATCATATTCTCTTCTTGAGTTGGTTGGAAAGAAATACCATTCTGGCCCTAAAGATTTCCCAAGAGGGCTTTAGTAGAAGGCGTGGTAAGGCCCCATCACAGGCTGGTCTTCCCGTTTCTCGTTTGGAAAGGAGTCAGTAATCGTGCGGAAATCATGCTGAATCTGGCATGGACAGTTCTTCTAGAATAACTTTGTCACATATCGTAAATAAAAGTGGTCACATTCATGACCATTTAGATGGTTTCTTTTAGATCTTACTGGAAAAAGTCCTCCACTTTCCTCACTGCAACAGTATCGTCCTTGAGAGATAGTTTTTCAGTTTTTGGTTTGATTGTAAGAAATATGTGTCAGTTTGAAAATTCCTTTTCTACCTCACAACAGGGTCATATGCCGAGCTATCATCTTCATATACAGCTACAATTTCATAGTAAATTCACCAGGCATTGTAATCTTCCAAATAAATTTAATGAATCCACGAGCCTTTATTTTCCTCTTTCTGCAGGTTACTTAAATTTTCTATATTATGTTCAAGAAGATCATTTATCTAAATTTATCACAAAAAAGAAAAAAAAAATTAACATCCATATATGTCGGTTTTTTCTATTAAATAGTTAATAATTTGCTGAGCCCACACACACGCACACAAAAAAGAAAACATGAGAATTGAAAGATAAATACAGTAATACTTCGACTTAGGCAACCCCGACTTACGCGATTTTCAAATCTCGTCGATTCGTTCTTTTTTTCCATCACTGAAACTCAGACGAAATCAGTAATTTAGTTGAAGACGTTGTTAATTTTTTAATGCAAATAAATTTAGAAATAGATAGTGATGACGTTCAAGAGTTATTGGATTCCAACAATCAGGAGATGGCAATTGATGAACTCATAGAAATGCATGGACAAAAGCAAGGGCAAGGCATTAAAGAACTTGAGTCTTTAGACCCAGTTTTATCATAAGATTGAATAACGGTTGGTAATTTGACAGAAGGCATCAGTTTAATTGGAAAAGGTTTACAAATTTTATAAAATACATTTTCCCACGAAGAGCGTATTTTTTCAACAAAACATGGAATAAAAATATTATTAGCATGCAACGAGGAAAATTTGCGGCAGAAAAAATATCTTTGAGTCTGCAAACTAATCCTTAGATTTCATGAAACCTTCTACATCAAAGTAATTTGCGATTTTGCATTTGTTTTGTGTACGATTTTACTAAACATTATTTTTGTACTAAATTATTATTTTCTTTCACCCCCGGTCCCAACGAAAAAAAAATTATCTGTATTTATATGCGAAATTATACCCCGACATACACGAATTCGACTTCGTGGTTATCACTCAGTCCCGCCTAACGCCTAAGTTCGGTGTATTAGTATTAAAAATATTTTTAAAGTAGTAATTATCTGTAAACTGTAACATTGTGAAAAAGGAATTTTATGCAATGTAAAAATACCATTAGAATTCAATTGCGTATACATACTCAAACACGCATTCTCAAATTTGTGTATACAATATTTCATATTATTATACAGAAATATTGATCTTAGTATATTGTAATTAAAACTATCGTAATGATTTTAGACAATACGTATTTTTAAATCTTGGTTTATTTTCATAGGTTTTTCATATGTTCTTTATCTTGAAATAATTTTAAGTGGTTGTAGTAGAGTAGTCATGGTCACGGGTAAGGGTAGTTGACATTATTTCTCTAGGTTTTTATTCACAGTGCTAATAAGGACCTGCATGTAAATATGGTGATGAACCTTAAGGCTCTAAGTCCACTTTCGTGAGATGGAAATTTGGAGCTCAGCTAGCAGATTCGAGACCATCCTCATTATTTTACCATGGATAAAAATTATATGGTCCATCACCATTTCTTCTCACATCATTACTGACTGCTTTGTTAATAAACAATTTAAGTAAAGAATGATTTTTAAATCATGAATTGAATTGTATTGAACACCAATGAAAAGAATGTATGGTCTCTGATAAAATAGTAAACAAGAACTTAAAAAAAAAAAAAGCAAATCTGCCTAATTCTAATAACTTTAATGTCTTAAATCTTGAAAATTATAATCTCAATGTCAATATACTGAGAGGCCCAGAAGAATCCTTCTGGACTTGTATAAGTAATTAATTGCATCACTCCCCTCGTGGCGAATGACCATTTTCTAATTTTCATTTTACTTTCATGTTTCCTTTCTTAATTTTAAATTATTCTCAATCTGCAACCCACATAGGCAAGCACTTTTTTCCAATAAATTTCTGTTCCGTAACTTCAAGACAGTGAGTAGAGCGTTAACTCACTAATTCTTTTCGACCAATAGCAGACGAGTCTCTCGTCCGCTTATTCTGAAAAAATTTCCATCACATCGGTCAGCTCCCTCTCAATCCAGGCCTCTCCACTTCAAGGCCCAAATACATTTCGATATGAGATGGAGGAGCGTTTCCCGTTCCGTTTCCCAAAGATGTCAAGCTTTCTTTTTCTTTCTTTCAAAAAAGCAGAACTTATACTTTTATTTTAGCAATACTTTCTTTTAAAATGATTTATAGACAGAACAACAAAGTGCTAATTATAGAAACTGCATTTTCCACAAATAATCTATCTATTAAATAAAATTTATATAGGTAACCCTTTTCGTCATAGCTGTCGAAGCATTTTAGAGCTACAGTGTGACATTGAAGACTTCATCTTTAATTTTTGCATTTTTTTTAAATTTACAATATAAAATTATAAGTTTTAAAATATACTTTGCGGTTAATGTATGTAACTTATTCAAGTAGATAAAGGTTTTAGGTGTTTATTAGAAGAAAAGTAGTTGTGACTACATTTCGTCTTTCAATTTTGTATAATTTGTGTAGCACTACTAAGAAAGATAAACTATTCAAGAATTGTTTTTCCTTGCCCTGAATTTTACATCTTAAATTTTTAATACTTGTTGCTCATAGTTTTGTTTTGCAATGTATTTCATTTAAAAGACTGCGTTATAACTGTAGACTGTATACACAAAGAAGATCAAATTTGAAAAAATTAAGAAAAATTAAGTACTGATGTATGCTTTGTTATATATTATGTACACCAAGGTATTCGCTTTTAAATTAAATTTTCATTCACAAAAATATCGATTTCGTATTAAGAAAGTTATCTTTATTTTTGTTTAACCTTAAATCGGAAAAAAATAAATAAACTCTCATTTAAGCGTACAATTACAATGTTAACTAAAACAAACAATATGCGAGTTCCATTCTTTGCTTTTTATGCAATAGAGTCAAACGAATAGATTGCTTTTCTAAGCCATGACATTGCTATGGCATTTACCTTATGACTTTTCAAACCTTTTGTAAACTGGATAAAATCAACTTACCCGCATTCTTGATTCACTTCGTTTCATCTGGCTTAGAACCTCATTTATGAAATGTTTCGAAATACCCCTATCGGTTAAATATAATATGGTATTTGTGCAGTCATACGGTAAAAGTAACGTCTTCACTTGAAAACGCCTACTGCTCGATAAGTGCTTTCAATTATTACTTCCAGATGAAAAATACCATAAGCAATTTGAGAAGCGAAATTAATATTTTCATAACATTTAGATATGAAGTAAATTTTACATAATGTCTCAAAGATTTTAGCTATAAAAACTAAGTCTTTTTTTTGTTTTTAATTAAATAGATTGTTTGACTTTCAAACATTTTAACCAGTGCAAGTATACTTAAGATATTTTTTAAAAATAAATGATCTGTAATTTTAATTTCATTGTATTTAAACTACAACTTAGAATAATTTGTAGTCGTGTGTAAACACTCTTAACTATATCCCGATTTAGCTTATATTTGAAAATGACTGTCGTTATATAACAGCATTGATAAAAAAATATAATTTTCAATTATAAATACGGGTGTCAATACTCATTTTAATAGTACAGTCGAACCTCCATATTACGAATCTCTATATTGCGAATTTTTCTATATACTTTTACTGGGACCAAGACGAACTTTTTACTGGAACCAAGAACATTTGATGATTTTCTTCATGAAATAACCTCCCTATAGCGAAGTTCATTTTCTATATAACGAACTTTATCTCGTGATTTTTTATTTTTTCTCTATATTTCTTAAGTATTTCTAGACATTTCAAGTTCTCTCTTTTAACCCATTTTATGGTGGTCATAAATCTTGAACTGGTTTTATTAGGTGCCTAACTCGCCAAGAGCAATAGAATTCTGGGCGTTTCATCCAAGAAATGCAACCCTTAACCCCCATTGTCCAGTTTGTTGGGAATATCTTTGACATCCCTTTCACCCTTAGTGGAGTTGTCTCGTGTCCCCGTATCTTTGAACTAGTCTCAGTTTATTTGTGGTGTTGATCCGTCGTAATGGTAACTTCATTTGTTGTAGGTCGAAAATGTCGAGACGTAAGAGCTTGAGCATCAAAGAAAAAATGAAAGAAAATAATGTTTTAAGAAGTGGATAAAGGCGTCAAGAAACTTTCCTTGCACACTTTTTCTTTCTTTCTTTTCTTTTTGATGGATAAAAAATATAAAATAAATATATATTAATTTTTACAAAAAGGTGTGAATAATTACTTTGTTTTATTATATAGTTTTCATGAGTTTAAAATTTGTTTTATGTGGATTTAAATTTAAAAATGGAGCCAAGTGAGTCAAAAAGCAATATTGAACTTCGGACCGAATATAGATATATACATGCGTGGGTGTATGTTTGGGGGTATATGTTTGAATATTCATAATTCTGGATGTTCAGTGATTACTTCAGAAAGAAACGAGCTGTTATTTATTTTTTTTAATTAGATGTGTTTGAATAGTAAAAAACGATGAAATACATGCAAAAGATATCAAATTCGATGAACAAGAACTTAAATTTTGGCAATTTTTTTTATATGGAATTTTAATTAGGAAAATCTATTTTATTAATTTTATGTCAACTTTTTATCTCTCTAACTTTTACACTTTTCCTCTGCAAATTTAATTTACTTTGATGCAATGAAAATAAAAGAAATATTTTCATTCTCTGAAAACTCAAATGTGTTTAGAATACTATGAGGCCCACTTTATAACACAGTTACAAGTTGAAAAATTTGAGAACCAGTATCCTTATTAATAATAGTTTTTTCTTAATTTTCCATTAAAGATATTTTGTTCGGACTAAATAAGCTTGACGTTAAGATCAATTAGGCTTCAAACTATTTTCTTGATGTTCTGTAGAACTCACCATTTTATTAAAGTTCATTGAAAAGTAGCATTTCAGATAACTGTACCCTACCCCCCTCTGCTTGTTATAATGCAAGGTTTATTTAAAGAAAAATTTTGAGAGTTAGTTAAAACAAAATAACTAATTTTTTTTTCATTCATCATACAATGATGCATCTTCATAAACAATGAGTGAAATTTATCTAATAAAATTATATCAATATACATCTAAAAAACTTTTAGTATTTGCTAAGTAATACATTAAAAGCCAAAAGTACTTCAGGTTACATACACTGCTGGCCACACAAAATACAACACCCTGAAGGAAGCATGCAAATCGTGTGAAATTTCCATTATGCGTTGGCGGCGATGAAATATGCAAAACATTGGCATTGTAGCCCAGGCATCACGGGCGATCGTAGCGCCTCCCTCTAGCGCTATATAAGGGGAGAATAGATAGGCGATTTAAAATACGTGTTTTTTTTTTTTTTGCGTAATCTGTTTCATATGCCTTGGGGAAAACATCGAGCATCTTTTGACCAAGTTTCTAAATTCGAACGAGTAAAAATAGTAATGAACAGGGAATTGCGGATTATCCTTCAGAGAAATGGGTCAAAGTATTGGAAGCAACCAAGCAGCCGAGATGCGGAACTGTCATCACTGGATGCATGAGAAAATGAAGAAACGACGGGGCCCATTACACACTCCTCGTTTCACCACTTAACATAATGACAGGTGGATTGTGTGCATAGCAGTGATGGATCCCGCAGCCACAACACAAACCAAAACACAACAGATTCAGTCTGCTACGCATCATCCAGTGTGCGCTCGTACCATTCGACAGCGTTTGTAGCAGAGTGAAATGTATGCAAGGCATCCATTACTTTGTTTATCTTTTGCTGAAAACCACAGGCGTTTTCTCCGCTATGGTGCAATGAATGGTGGGCATGGACAACGGAAAGGAGGGACATTGTGTTCACTGACAAATCCCGCTTCTGCCTGCAACATCACGATGGTCGGATTCAAGTTTGGAGACACAGTGGTGAGAGGCTGTTGAATTGTTGCGTTATGCATCGCCACACTGGTCCTGTATATGGTATCATGGTTTGGGGTAGGATTTCACTAGTAGTATTCATTTCCCTCTAGTACTCATTGCGGTACATTGAACAGCCAGTGCTATATCTCTGAGGTGTTGGAGCCCGTGATCCTTCCATAGATTTAGGGCTTGCCATCAGCCATATTCCAACAGGATAATGCGTGAACACACGTGGCACGCAATGTTCAAGAATTCTTCTTTACCCATCATATGGAATTACTTCCGTGGCCTGTTTATTCTCCCGATTTATCGCCAATCGAAAACGTGTGACCCATGCTTGCTCAACGACTAGCCCGGGATAAATTACGCGCTGCTTCACTAGATTAACTTTGGCAATATTTAGAAGCTGCATGGACTGCTGTACCGTAAGGATACACCCAAAGACTCTTTGGTTCTATACCGAGGCGTGTGGAAGTGATTATTGTCAACAATGTTGGCTACACTAACTATTTATTTTGTAATTATCTACGCATCACAAGAAGCTGTAATTTTAATCGTTTGATTCTTGTTTCAAACTGTTGATCGTTTTTTTCTTGTGTTTCTTCAAATGATTCTTGTAATCAAGAATCGTTTGATTCTTGTTTCTGTTTTAATTTTGCTGCGATGTCTCTGGTCCTTGGTTGGTGTTGCATTTTGTGTAACCAGTAGTGTACATATATTTATATTATGCATATATATATATTTCGTGAAAATTAACAAATCAAAATAGAGTCTAGTTTATAATTAGAAAATTTAAAATGCATATTGAACTTGACCTATTAAAATTTTTTATCATAAATCAAGGACCATTAATAAATTACTGGAATTGAAAACAATTTATTGAATTGCATATCTTATACAGGGTATTATTTTTATAACTCACGCTATTCAGAGACTCTTGTTCCTTTATCTAGTAGAAGAAATGGCCCAGCAAATCGGTATGGAGATGAATAATGACATGTGAAGTAGATTCCATGAAAAAAAATTTAAATTTAAAAATCGCCGATTGTGTTGTACCATACATAAATGTTACAAAAAAGAAAATATTAAGTAAAAGAAAATAACATTGATACGTTTATTCACTACATCCACATACCTAGTGAGAAATTAGACCACTTTGAATAGTATCATCGTTCTCAGAAACTACACACTGCACATTTCTTACGGTCGTACGCAATATGTCCCAAGGAATATTCCACACTACTTATAATATATGTACCAACAGTGGTTCCCTGCTGTGTAATTACAGTTGCAACACCTGTTATCACCTTTTGTGTAAAAAGGCTTACGTCCTCTGCCTGAATGAATTGTCAGTGACTCTTGTTTTCGAGCTTCTTAATAATTTTTTTAAAACGTTAAGTGATAAAGCCTTTTTACGTAGCTTTTCACAGGCTGCTTACGAAGACCTATGTATAACTAAAACATCATAGCTTCTACAATAATGCCCGTTATGGTAGCGAGAGTCACATATTCACTTGATCTGACTTTCTTCAGCTGAGAATACTATTCTTCAGAGCTATAAGCATGTTTTTAGAATCCAAATTACTGCCGCAGTTGTCGTATATGAAAGCATAGACTTTGATTTTTCTTTCATACCTTTGTTTCATGCTGATCTCGATTTGGTAAGCTGCAACAGCGCTATAAATATCTGTATCATTAAATTGTTGAACTAATTTTTTTTAACGGAATTTTATTTTGATGCCATTTTTAGTCTCCATACCAAGTTTTGGGACATTTGGCCATTAGATCCAGCTACAGGTAGCTCTGAATAGTGTCAGTTTAAAACAGCCACCTTTTAAGTTCCTTTTAGTAATGCCTTATGGAAAAAAATAAATAAGATACAGCCAGCAAAACAATAATTAAGGCAAGACGAGTTCAAATGTTTCTTTATTGCTTGACAACAAAACTAATTATACATTTATAACATAAAAGTTAACTGATTTTTTTTTTAAAAAAATGTGTGCGTGTATCAGTGGGAACACGAGGTGGAAGTTAACTTCTTTGGATGTATGTATAGAACTGTATAATTAAGTTTTATTTTAAAGTAATCTTATATAGAATTAACAAATTTATTATTATCATTATTATTTCAATCTATATATACAAAAAATAGCTATGATGGAAAAGGTGTAAATATAAACAAAATTTTAATTTTCAATACATAATACTAAAAAAAAATATTGTATACAGTTATGGAAAAAGTATCATTACTATTAGTCTATTTACATTATGCTTATAGGTGTTTCAGTACATACTTTTGTTTTAAAATGCTTGTTGTAATTAAAATAAGAAATATATGTTTTGCACTTAACATCATTTAAGAATCTAAAAAACACTGCATCAATCGTAGTATTTGATTTTGTCGTCAATATTATTCTCTTATTTTGTAGAGATAAGACAAAATTGTCTTTTTGCGTCTTAATTTTTACCCTATTTAAGGTAAAACTGGAAACTCGAGCAATAGTATCTTAACTAACCTTCATTATTTGTTTACATATGAACTAGCTTTCCAACTACACTATTTGCCAATCCATCTGTCACTTCAATATTTGTGGTAATCATGTGGTAAATATTATTCATATAAACAACTGTTTGATAAGGTAATCCATTTGTATCAATTAATGACACATCTTATGTAATTTTTAACGTACAAAAGTTTCTTTTTCTTTTGAAATACAACCATTATATGCATCTTTTGCAGTTGAAGTTATTCTGTCCGCATATGAATTCACACAATATATATTTTATTATACTCATTGACGGAACTGTTAGTGTTGAATAATCGTATATCTTGAGTACATCTTATTTCAGCTTCTTCCACAGTACAAAAAAGAGACTCAATTAGAGCTGTTTCCATTTCATCAAGTTGTTCGCCATCTCCAATTTTTGTAAGTATAGAAGAAAATTGTTGATTTGCTTGACGCATGATTTCATTCATAAAATTGTAAATTTCTCCATAAAATTGGTCCAACGATGGGGTCTGTTTCAGTTGCTTATATATGGGCGTAGAACTAAGTTGTAGTGATTGACGTAGATCTCCTATTAAAATAATATCTAATCCACCAAAATATGACTGAAAATTTCCAGTTATTTGTTCTAATATGGAATCAACCTTCAATAATAATTGAGCACTGATCATACTTATATCATCAATGATTATGACTTTTATGTATTGAAAAGAGTTCTTCATTGTTGAGCAATTTCAGAATAAAACGGAAATAATCTTGATAAAGAAATTTTTAAAGGTGTATGAACAGTCGTTCCTGAAATAGCTACTACTGCTTTACCAGATGAAGCACAACTTATATATGCATGACAGTATCCATCATTGTTCATATAGCGATTATAAATTCCCATCAAAAGTTTAATTACGAACGTTTTACGCATCCGGCAGGGCCGGTAAAAAAATATTTGAAATGGAGTTCGATATGATGATAAACGATGCGAAATAACATGAAGTAAAAATCCTTTTTGTGTGTGTGTTTTTCGTTTGACATTCTCACTAATTGATCGAAAACTTCTTTGAGCATTAAATTTTCTCTTTTTTTTGCAATAGTAATAAATTTGTAATAGTAAGTAGTTAGTAGTTAGTAATGTTGCTAAGTAGATTCAAATTGAAACAAAAATAAATTTTTCATTCGCATTTTTTTTCCCTTGCCAAAATTTCTGATTTTCTTTAGCCTCCAGTTTTTCTTGTGTAAACCCTGAGAAAATGAAAATGTGAAATAAACTTGATGAAGCAAATGTTGATTGCCAATTTGGTGCGAAACTGGTTTTCGTTGTCAAACCCTTGGCTTTTCGTAGAATGGCGCTTTCTATTAGTTTTCTTTTTTTTTAAGGTTTAATTTTTAAGTTAATGGCTTACAATTTCTTGCATAGATTGAAAACAATGGTAAGAATAATCTAAGAATAATTTTTTAGAAAAAAAATCTCATAAAAAGATTAATAGACGAAAGACGCCAAAAAAAAAATTTAAAAACCGTAATTTTTAAGCAATTTTTTCCATTTTTGTACAGCTTATGGATAATATTGTTCTACACACAGAAAAAAAATTCGTGCCATTACTTTTATAAATAACGAAGTTATTTAATATTTACTTATAATTCTGAGTACTTTTTGAAAAATGGTTAAAAAAAAAAAGTTTTTGGCATTCTTTTTTTTTAAATGACTCATTCTAAAAGAGAGAAGCATGAACTTTTTAGGGTTGAATATCAAATCATTAATGCGAAAGGAAATTGAATGGGAACAGTTTAGAAATCATTTTCATAGAAACGTATCGATTTTGACTCATTTTAGAAAAAATCGTAAAAAATAAAAAATATCATTATGTTGCAGAAAAAATTATACCGTATCGTGGGGGAAAAAATGTACTTACCGATTTTATAATTGTTTTTTGTGCGAGTTTGATAGAAAGAATTAAATGGCTTTTGTTTCGTCCAATTTATAATAAAACATATTAGTTTAAATAATTCACAACCACACAAAAATTCGTCATTCTAAATCTTCTTTTTATTTATATTTTCACTGTTGCCATTTACGTAAAACCATAAATCTTTTATTTACAAAATCGCTTCAATACAAGTTGAGTTGTTTCATTTATTATTTTAAACTTCTTAGAGTTTTGAATTTATTTTAGTTTAAATATATATATTAAATTACATCTCGTGGTTTTGATATGAATATTTGCTAAACTCGCGACAGCTTTTTTTAAAAACGTGGTGAAAGTCGGAACTTCATACATCTTTAACTTACGTTCATCACGTAACCGTAAATGGTAACGCGTAACGAGTAACACGTAACGAAAATTTTTTCCTAATGGGCCATAAGAAGTTAACTTCAAAAATATTTCCTCGCATGAAAAGCAAAATTCATTGAAATATTGAAAAAAAAATTAAGTTTGAAAAAATGTGATAGACTTAAATCTAGGTATATAAATATCTTGCAGCCGCAATTCATAATATTCCTTATAGTCGCATATCTAAAATTAAATTTAATATTTTGTGTAACACTACCCTTAGACTTCAAGACTTTGACCGTTCGCTTTGTTTAGCCCTTTATATATGTACAAATTTTGAACAAACCTTTGTGGAATGTTCTCCTGAAATTGTTTTAAATATATTGATATTTGTGCATTGTTGGCCATTGTGACGAAGCATATTTCTTCCCCCTATTTTCCAACAGATCCCTTGCTCCTTGCCGACAGAAGTTGCGAAAATTCCAGGAATTTCCCTAATTGCTGGGAAGGAATTTCGTAACTGGGTGGTCGAGTTTCGGCACCTTTTTTCCCAGCTGACCGGACTGTCAAAAAGAGGCGCCTTATCATTGTGTATTCATTTTCCCACCACTCAGTGACGACGTCGCGTCTGAGAACGTACAAATGTGCACCCACCCTCGGCGCCTCTTTGGGACTAGCGGAAACGAGACCGATTTCGCGCAGCAGAAGGGTAAGACATCAAGGGAGCCGAGACCGGAAGGCGGCAGAAGAACCAGGGGGACTGAGGCAGACAAAGAGATGAGCAGTGGATGACTAGGAGAAAGAGATGATATAAAAAGGGCGAGAGAGTCCGGACAGAAAAAGACTGGATTTTTGAATGGAGCGGTTCAGACGTCCCTTGAGCGATAGGAAGAGCGATAACGAGCCAGCGAAGTACAGCGGTCTCCTGGCTTGAAAGATCGAGGGAACGGGAGAGAGAACGAAAGAGACTCGAAGTGATTACGGACCAGCCCGCGAAGTACAGCGGTCTCCTGGCTTGGAAAATCAAGGAACGGAAGAGAGTGCGAAAGAGACTCGAAATTGTTACGGACCCTTTTGATATCGAACTGTAATAGAATATACCATTTTATTTTTTTGATAATTTTCATATTGGAATAAATAGTTAATCAAGAACTGAGTGAAATCATTACACCATGCATTTAATACTTAATGTATATCAATAATATTCCGGTTAGGGAAAAGCAATAAACCAGCTGAGTAAGCTTATTCTTTTTGCTGCTAACTAGGTTTGCCTGTCTTTGTCTGCTTGTATACCAGCGTTATCTTGTGTAAATATAAAGTTCTTCTAAACATACATTGACACGAAGTACATTAGAGTGAAGTACAATATATTCATTTACTCACTGTTAAAATTTATTTTGCATTCACGGTGTTATTCAATGTTACAAATCCTAACATTTCCATCTACTTGCTTTCACTTTCACGAGACTAGATTTTGTTTTTCAAGATTATGAAAGTAGTAGAGGAATCTTTTAGAGCGATCCAAATAGCTTTTTCTCATCACCAGATAATACGCGTGACAACCCACTCATCTTCTGAACATGTTTTTCGGCAAATAATAAATATGTTTCTTTGTGGTGAAGATTTTTACGTGGTTTTTTCTCGATTTTATTAACGACTTATTCTTAATTCATTCAGAAGTAATTTTTGTAACCACCAACATCCGTTGCAGCCAGAAAATGATTTCAGTTAAAATAATAGTATAGAATAAGAGGTGTCATTTCAAAACTCGGTTTCGGTGAAGGTTAGCTTACGATGTGTTTAAAGCATCCATAATTCTTTTTCATATTGTGCAATGCAAATTTTTTATGTAGTTTCAAGTACATAGTCACTATGGTTGATATTAGGAACACAATTAATTAATTTTATATATCTTGTCATTAATTTTTGCAAAAATGAAACACATTGGTGTTAACAAAATAAATAATCTTTCATTTAAGTTAATTACCATTTAGGGCATATTTTTCAATTCCTACTATTAGCTCACAATCTCTATATATTTATTTATCTATTTATCTTGTTGGAATTTTCAATCGTTAATAAAATACATTTTAAAGCACTTAATTTAGCTGAAATTTTATATACAGGATTATTTTGGATGACAATGCAATAATATAACAATAATTAATAAACATTAATTGATTAAAACTAATTATTTAAAGAATTACAAATACACAACCACGTTGGCATCATTTTTGGCGACTTAGCGAACCTTTTGGCGACTTGTGTCAAAACTTGAAAAAGTTTTTTTCTAATATTTTAAAGCATTCAGTTGAACTGAAATTTTCTATACACGATTGTTTTGATGACAATACGATACTTTAATGATAATTAATAAAAATTAATTACTACTTAATGTTGTGATTCTGTCATATGTATATACATATTTATATTAATTGTAACTATTTAATAAAAAGTAGCTAAAATAAAAATTTTCTTTGTTGATCTAAGTAGGAATTGACTTAATTTTTTTTTTATATTACTTGTTTTAACTTGACCAAGATTTTATAATATTCTTTTGAAATGATGTGTGTATACTTTTTCTTATCCTTGAATTTACTACTGGATAAAATAAGGAACAAACGCATAAAGTTATCTTTCTGAAACTTAATGTGGACAATATCCATACTACAAAAACACTTCTATGGTATTTTTTTAACTTTGTAAAGACATGATGTTTAACTAATGTCATTGATTTTTTATGCTGGCCTTTCATAGTTCATAATGAATCTTTTCTACTTTGATTTCCCAATATTAAGAGAGCTTTCCTTCCAAGGACAATACAAATTTTACAACAGTAACGATAAAAATAAAAAGGTTAAAAAAATCATGAAAAAATTTGGTTGTCCCATTTTTTAAGAGCCTTGTTCCAAAATATTCTTTTTTAGTCTTTAAATTTGGAAAAACCGTTTGAAATATACCTCTTGGGAAAATGAAAAACACAAAGAAAAGTATTAGGATTGAAAGAAAGCAAATACATCTATCTGGGTAAATCAGATACGAAGAAGTGCAAAAGAATTTTTTTTTTTTTTGCAATCATTTTCAGAAACACTTTTGATGAAAAGCCTACATTTAAACATTATAAGACTTAGGCGAGTGTATTTCTCAGTTTGCCACATATGTTAAATCAAAAAAGTTCTCCCTAATTTTCAAATAAAGGAAATAATGTGTAAATTTAATTTTTAGATTTTTAAAAAATCGAAGTTGCAAACACACAAACGATTATTAAAACTTATTTTTACAAATTTGGATAAGTGATTGCAATTAATGAATTATTACTCATTTAACCTTTGACTAACCTTTCCCAATTCTATTTTTTAGTTTTTATAAAACTTAAAGTAAGAGCAATATTTGTATGAATTTTGAAACAATTGTTAAACTTGGACAGTTTATAATTTTATAATTATATATCACTATTTAAAACATAATGTTTTACAATATACGCGTTATATTTTCAAACAGGAACTTTCAATCGTTTAAATTATTTTCTTTCATTAAGAAAAAAGTATTGTATTACACATCATATTGAAGATATTCTTAAAATAAATCAAATATTGCTTTCACTTACAAATTTACAAAAAAAAAGTATATATTTAGTTATTTTAAAACAAAACTCTTCGAGTACTCATTAGAAAACAAAAATTGATTTATAACACACATCCTCTGAAATATTTATTACACGACTTCATAAATTTATTTTTCAATACAATGTAGATTTCTAGAATTTCTTTGTACACTATTTACAATGGCATTCGACTGTTTGTTTTGCATATTTCTGACGACAAAAATGTTTGCTAATCTTATTATATGCATCCTGTTTTTGAACCATGGTGAGATTACGAAGTTCATACCAGAGTTATCATTTCACTTTCTACATTTACAAAAGTAGATCTTTGAGTCCTAGGTCTCAAGTGAATTATTAGTGTGTCAGCCTTTATAGGAAAAGGGCTTGATTACGGGGATTGATTATAACATCACCAGCTATGAGCTGATGATGATGACCATTCAACTATTTTAGTCACATTGTATTTTCCTTTTTCCCCATATTTTGATATATTTGTTCATACAATAAAAAGAATTCCAGTCGTAAATATGCTACATTTTTTTTAAGTATCATTATTAAACTAAAATATACATATTTTTTATTCTTTTAATTTTCTTTATTTGTAAAATGAACTTTTTCAGAAGATTAAATAATGCAGGAAACTTTTGTAGTTCATGTTTTAATGAAAATTGTAAATTATATGATTATTAAATTAGACAGTAAAAATAAACCGTAACAATTTTTTTTAAAAAGTGTTTCCTTTTTTTACATATATATTACATTTTCTTATACGAGGGTGGTCTGAGGTCTTCCGATCTAACAAAAGTATAAGATATTCTTTCTGATTTTTTTTTATTTTTCATCATAGTCTTTTTGTAACACTACACACTTCTCGCAACGATGCTCTCATTTCTGTAACCCGCCCAAATAGTAATCGGCGTTTTTCTCTGCAAAATAATGGTTCACGAAGGTGATTGCCTCGTCATTTGACAAAATTCTCTGTCCTTCGAACGCAATTTTTAGATGAGGGAACAAAAAGAAGTCGCTTGGGGTAGATCTGGTGAGTAAGATGGGTCGTCAAGCAGTTCAAACCGTAATTCGTGGATTTTCGCCATGACAACCGCAGAGGTGTTAGACGTTGCATGGTCTTAGTGAAACTGGATTTTTTTTTCTGTAAATGTGGCCGTTTTCCCGCAAGTTCTGCCTTCAGCTTATCAAGTAACGATGCGTAGAATGCTCCTGCAATGGTTTTTTTTCCTTTTTGAAGATAATTCATTAAAATAACTCCATGACTATCCGAAAAAACAGTCGCCATCATTTTCCCAAGCAATAAAATAGTTTTTGCGTTTTTTGGAGCCGGTTCCCCTTTTATAGTCCATTGTTTGGACAGTATTTTTGTTTCAGGCGTATAATGGTGTATCCAAGTTTCATCTACAGTAATTGATTGGCGCCAAAACTCGGATTTATTGCACCCAAACTGCACCAACTGAGCTTTGAAAATGTTCATTTGGACGCGTTTTTGGTCTAACGTGAGCAAACACGGCACCCAACGTGCGGACAGCTTTCTCAATCCTAAATGTTGATTTAATGTGTGACAAACACGTTCTTTTGACATGTTCATAACCTCTGCTATCTCTCTCACTTAAACTCGGCGATCGTCTAGCACCATTTGGTGAACGTTGGCGATATTCTCGTCGGTAGTTGCTGTATTTGGCCATCCCGAACGTTAATCGTCTCCCAAGCTTTTACGGCCACGTTTAGATTCAGTTGCCCAAAATTTCACTGTGGTAAATGAAGGTTTAGAGTTCCCATACATAGAATTTATCTCATCTTTAATTGGTTTTGGTGTATTTCCTTTTAAAAACAAATATTTAACGACAGCTTGATACTCGGATTTCGTCCATTTTCACAAAAACACTCAAATGAACTCACTCAAACGACTATTACATAACAACTGCGCATCCAAAATGGCTGAAATTTTGGCGAGTAACTGTCAACAGATGAACAACGAAATTCACTAACTTTTATTGAAAATGCTACCGTCTTCACGTTGAGATCGGAAACTTTTCAGACCACCCTCGTATATATTGGGCTGCTAGCAATAAAATCTCTTAATTTCGAATCACAGTCAGATGAAGAAAATGACATTAAAGCCTATACCTAGATTCGCACATGATGACTTTGAGGTACATTTGACTTAGACAATAATAGCCTTGCATTCAGCGTAAAAATTAATGATTTTTTTAAAAGTTTTTAACAAGATTTGAACTAAATATAACTTACTAGTTTAATTTAAGTTCAATTATTTACCAGTTTTTGTTTTGTATATTATCAAGTTATATATTAATTAATTTATTCCATAACTGTGATAGTAATACTTCTGAATTACCTATGCATTACTATATGCCACTGAGTGTTTTTAAAAGATGATTTGGTGTTAATTTAATGATAGAATTAAAGAATAAATTTAGATAGGATTGATAATCAAACTTAAATACCACTTGTAATTATAATCTCTAATATTTTATATCAGAGGTGTCCAACCCAAATGACCTTCCGGGCCACTCCGGAAAAACATTATAATCTAGCTAGCCGCACATAAAAATATGTACCTTTATATCAGATTTGGAAACAAAAAAACATTTATTGAGTGAAAATTTAAAACAGAATGAATCATTATTATTGTTTTCATTATTTTTTATGTATACAGACATAGATTAACTAATAATGTTTATATAATATAATAATGCAATGATCTAATAATGTTTAAAATATTACAGTTGACATTTTCTTGAAAAATACGGTGTGTTCCTTTTGAATTGATCTTTCGTTACTCATTGTTGAAATTTGATTCTGCTATCATTCGCAAACGATTAAGTATACTTTGCCCTTTATCTTAACTGTCCTGAATATATTTTTTAAACTTCACTAAAACTTAAACTTAACAACTTAACTTCAACTTAAAAAATCATCTCTGACTGCCTCTTGCGTTTTGGGCACTTCAAACAGAAAAGGAGGAGGAGAAATGAAAGTCGCACACTCAGAGAATCATGTGCTATCCCTAGTAAAGGATATATATAATGCAATTCGGAAGTTATTAAAAAAGTAATTTATTATAGAAAAATCATATGTAATTGTTTGTTAAAATATAAATCTATTTAATCTATTTAATATAAATTTAATATATACCTATAAAATCTATTTAATATATATCTATTTAATCTATAAAGGACATTTCTATTATCAAAAAGGATTTATTTTAAAACAAGAAAAAGTAACAGGCAAATACATTGTAGATTTATATATATATATATAAAATTCCCCTCAAATAAATTTGAAAATGAAAAAACTTTAAAAACCTGATATTTAAAAATTTTTTGAAAAGAGTCGGTGGGCCGCAACTTACGTACTGGAGGGCCACATGCAGCCCGTGGACCACGTGTTGGACACACCCCTGTTTTATATTATTAATTCCAATAATTTCTATTAAGAAAATGGTAACTAGGTCCAAATAGCAATATACTAGTTTTAGGTTTATATAGAGTGAATGACATATTTCCTAAGACCAATACGTACTGGAGATGATGTACAGTAAATCAATCGAAGCTCAAATTCTCAAGTTCACATCATGTTGCTTCTACAATGAAATAAAACTAATGATACAGTCATTGCTGCATATAAGGAAATAGGTTTCAAGATACGCGTTTGAGAAAGGTAGTACCATCATAGTGCATAAGATAAAAATTTATATATGACTTGACCAAATTTTTGTAGTATTAGTCGACAAAAATGGATTTTTTGGAAATATTTCAAAACTCATACTCTATAGATTCATATAGCGTAAGTCATGGCTGAAAAGGACTTAAAGAGTCATGAAAATATACCTCTTTGAAACATCCCATCTATGTCTTGGAAGACACTAGAGGATAAATAACGATCATGTATAGTGCCGATGATATATGAGGAAGTGAGCCCACCTGTATCCGAAATCGTTTGGAATGGTGAGAGAAAATGTAATAGTGACTGATTCACTAGCTTCAAAATAGACCAGGGGAAATCCTTGTAAATCGTTCAATAGATGTAACCTACTCCATGGAATATACTTCCTTCCGCACACGTCTATGAGAAATATATCTTTAAAGATGTGGTGCACATTCTCTTTTTTTCGGAACCTGGCAACATCCTGTTACTATTTCTTGAATTTTCAAGAAATTTTACTACGAAGGAATATGTATTAAGGAACAAATATTTTTGCTCTTGAGGTATAAGATATAATTTTGTGAATTTTTTACACAAATACTTTTCTATCTTACCTATATTCATAAATATTTCATTCATGCGAACTTATTAACACTGCGAGTAGATGAAAGTAATTTTATAATATATAACTAATATGTCTAAAACATTTTAAAAAATTAAAAAGAAAAGAAAAATTAACAAAGCTTAAAAATTAATCAGTTTATTTTTTTTATTAATATCAATGAATGAAGTTTCAGTCACATTTACTTATAAAAATATGACCGATTCATGTCTAATTCGGAAAATTTTAGAACAAAACTTACTCCTAGACTTAAAATTCATAAATAATCAAATTCGTGTTATGCTCTTAAAAATGTGTTTACTAATAACATTCCTACTATAACAAGTTTTTATGTAGATTTTTTTATGTAGATATTTTAAATTTATAGAAAAATATTATTGTATCGTTATTACCGTTTATTTCTCTTTTTTAAATTAAATAATAAAATTGACTTCTTTTCTTCTTAAGAGCAAAGGAAAGCAATTTTTATGAAATGCTCTCCGCAAAGCAATTTTTGCTAGTGGCGATCTTACCATCT
>BMAV01014253.1:112683-129591 GCA_019973955.1 Trichonephila inaurata madagascariensis | reverse complement strand
TGAAATGTAGCACTTAACAAAAGTATGAAAAGAATGGAAATAAAAATGAATAAGAGTTGCAAATTATAGCATAACTTTAATAACACTAGAGTAAATATGAATAAAATAATAATAAGTAATTTTATCTAATAATAGATTTTGGAGATAACTATAACTATGAAATATTTAAGTTTATAGTAATAAACTATTATCAATCTCAGAATTTTTAATCCTATTTTGAATAGCTTTATTCATATAACTATTAATAAAATTATTTGGGTATTTCTGATTTAAGCAATATTTAGTAAAATGTTTATAGTTATTTATAATGTCTGATTTTTTTGACACCAGAAATTTATTACGTTGTATATAATTAATAACAATATTTCTGAATATAGAAACATGTACATGTCGGTGGCGAATGGATGGTACTGTAACGAAATGACAGGGGGTAGTCAGTGGAAGGGATTTCTTAATGTGTGATCCATTTTTAATTATTGGTGATGTTGTTTACCGATGAGATTGACAAAGCAGTCTTGTGATTATTAAATCCATTTTATTCCACATCTTGAAACACATAATCATATTAAACATAGAGCAGGGAATGGATGACACACTACAGAACAAAGAAACTACGATATTACGCAATGCAGCCGGCTACATGATTAAAGACACACACAGACGAGAGAGGGATTTTCCAGAGTCTCGCTATTATACTAGACAGAAAATCACATTATTTGGGGGAGTGGATGGATATAGTACCTGAAGTTCCCGTTAAGCGGATAACTAATTAAAATAATTAAGCTGTTATCCTGAAAGACTGGACCATAAATAAATCAAGAGCTGTTAAAGATTAAATGATTAGGAATTATTATATTTCCCCCTCCACAAGATGAGTGTGTGCACCCAGGGTCCACACCCGTATCCTACAGAGAAACCAAATAAAAATTGAAATTTAAACTAACATTGTTTTAAATACTTTCCCTTCACCTAAACGTTCACATGAAAATAATATTGAATATGGAGAATATGCGGTTAGAAAAATATGAAACAAACATGCATAAGTATATTATAAATATAAAATTGCACAATAGGAAAATATCAAAATAAGTTTATTAAACACTCTTGAAATAAAATAAAAACAGAAAATAAATTTTGAAAATATTTGTAAATGGCACCTATCATATAAAAGTATTAAATTATTTATACATAAGAAGTTAGTTCTTTCTTAGTCTTGTTTAGGAAGTAGTTGCCTTGTCCAAGTTAGCTAGACTTGGCAATATTGAGAGGTGTCCGGGCACTTATAATTGTCAATATGCTGGCTCAGAGGCCTTAATAGAGGGATGTTGTCCCTGACTTGGTATTTGCTGAATGCTAACAGGTTTCTCTGACCTCTGAGAAACAGTGCTAGTAGTCACAAGCAAATGGGGTGTGTCTAAATTGATTAAAAAGACATTGTGTTGTTTCCAATGCTAAGCATTGGGAATATACCCCTTGTTAAATATGAATTCATATAAAAATTTCTAAAATACAGAAAATAATTTCTTAAAAACAGATCTAAAATTCAATTGTATACAAGAGCACTGAGTGTGAGAACAGGCTAAAAACAATTTAAGAGGTTGACCCACGCCTTGCACTCCAAGACAAATTTTACTTCTTATCGTGTATATACTGTACAATAACTTCAAAAAGAACATTTCTCAAAACTTGGAAATTGCGAGTCAACCACAATTTTTTTTTTTCTTTAAAAAACTATTTATGATTTGTTTTTATATATATTATGCTTAATTATGACAAAGGTACAAGTTTGTAGGCAATAGTATATTGATATTCAAAGGTGTATTCCCTTGAGGTACTCACTATAAACTCCCTACAACACCCTTATTGTTTATTATTTTTCCTATAGGTAAACATTTGTTTTTACTTCTATTTATTTATTAATATGTTCTCAGCCTAAGTGCTCTTAAAACCATTATCATGTTATCATGACACATCATGGATAGCTGAAGTTTAATGATTTTAATGTTAAGTTTAAATTAATGTAAAAATGGCGAAATAGGACCACTGACTTTCCCAAATGGGATGATATAAATAGAATACGGATTGATATTAAAATAATAAATAATTAAAATAAGCTTCGCTCTATACCTTACCTAATTTAAAATTTCATATTATTTTCAAGAATGATTTCTGTAATTAATTACAAGGATCTGTTACTGCCCCAATCATAAACTTATACTTCCTGATCTTCAAAATTCATCAACTTAAGATAAAATTTACCAAGTTAAAATAGAAAATTGGAAATGGAACCTCCCCCCGTATTTCTTATAAAAGTTTTCTCTTGTTTCTCTAAAAAAAGCAAAGCTCTTCCTTACATTTTAATCGCCTTATATTTATTCCCCTTTTGCATTCTTTAGCAATTTTTTTTGTATTCTTTTAGCAATTTTCTGTAGGATATATTCGTAAAATTGCTGATTAATCTTGAGCAATAAATGTATGTAACCAGTTCTCTTAATGTGTGCAATGGATTTATGTGATGTTTGTTAATTCGTTCATTACTTTTAAAATAATTAAAGACTTTCACAAGAAGAAAAGAAAAAGAAAGAGGGAGAGATTTTGGGGTAAAGAGATAGAAAAGTATATATATGTATATATTATGCTGAATATAAAATCAAAATCACTCAATAACATAATCAAAATTGCTTAGAATCTACAGATTTATGAAAATTTTCGTAGGTGTGATTATGATATAATATTTTACAATATATATTTAGAATAAAGAAACATTTGTTCATGTAATAATTTCACAAAGTAATTGAAGTAACGACACTCGTTTACTAATGATATACTTTATCTGAATAATAAATTGTGTAAGAAAAATGATCAATATATGATTACTCAAAAATTCATGCTATTAACACATGTATTATCACGACGCGAATTAAAAATCATTATATTTTAAAAGTCCTAGATGAGAAAAATTCTTGGAGGATCCAGATTCTATTGAATATTTGTTAAAAGGTACATTACGGGAAATTTTCAATAAATGTTCAGTCCATGAAAATGATTATTTCTATAATTTTCAAATTTATTACTCTTCACATAATATTACCCTTTTTTAAAATTTTTAAAAAAAATTTTGTGATGGGAAAATGTTTCTTAATTTTTTTTCTTTATTTAAGTTCTTGAAAATTTCTTTCTGTTTCTGTGCCAGTTGAAGTAAAACAAAATGCGAAAATTAATCAAAGTTGATGTACTTTATTATAATATAATGCTTAGAAACAGAAGTAAAATTACGATTATTCATTGAATATAAGAAATAAAAAGTTATTGGGATATTTTACATAACTAAAAGAACAAAAGTAAAATATATGCAATCACATTTTGTGAATTATTTATAATATATATATATATATATATATATATACGTAAATGTTACGAAAAAATACTGAATATTTAATGCTGTTTTGCATAAAGAATTTCCATACCATTATCCTATTTCAAGATATCATTTATTATATGAGTCTGGAAAGCGTTGGTTCTATATTTAAATATAATATATTATGCAACATAATATGTCGTTACGCCTAATATATTATAATAATGTATTTTAAGGGCAATATTAGAAACTCCAAGATATTTATTTTAAAAAGAAAAACTTCTTAATATGATGTTTATTAAACGTTATTAGACGCAATGAAATACTAATTTTAGGTATAATTATGCAGAATTAAAAGCTTTTATTACTTTCTATATAGCTTGAAAGGCCATTAAGTAAAATAACTGCAGTGTTTGTGTTTTTAGTTTTTCTTTAGAAATAAAGTAGAATCTTGCTCAATTAGGAATAAGAATATATATATCTATATTTACAAAAGAACTTTATTACCGTTTATGTTGATAAAGTTTCGGGTAATTATGCAATTATTTGCAAGTATCTTTATGCTAATATGCTAAGCAAACATTTGCAAGATAATATGGCTTTTAAAAAATCTAATTCAAGCAATAGAAAAAATTTTAATCAAATCTCTGCTTTTTATAAAACGCTATATTTACGTATTTCGGATATTAAATTCCCTCATATTTTCCTAACTCCAAAATTTCATAAAAATCCTATTAAATTTAGAGATATAACGAATGGTTTTAAAACTTATATTACACATCCGGGCAAGAAGCTACAAAATATTATTCAATCTACATTAGACAAAATTGATAATTCTATTATTATTAAAAATAGTATGGTTATTATTAGGAACATGCAAGGTGAAAAAAAATTATTTCTATTTATACCTATGTTTTTGAAGATTTGTTTAATTCCATAGATATAGAAGACATGTTTAAGATTCTTAAAATAGCATATTGAAAATATTTTTGAATAAGATATTAAAATACGATAAATTTATTTCTATTATTCAATTAGTATTAAATGAAACTTATATTTTCCACATAATAGCTCTTATCAGCAAATTTAAGGACTGCTACAAGGTGGGCCTGCAAAAAACTGTTTAGCCAATATTTATTTGCATTTTTATGAAAATGAAAGTATTAGTTATGAATCTTGTTACTTTTTTTAGATACATAGATGACTTAATTATATTTAGTAAAATAGTAGATTTTGTTCCTAGCTTTAAATATTATCCCCACTATTTAAATTTATTAAAAACTAGTTATAATAATGAGTCAGCTAACTTTTTGGACCTTCAATTAAACGTTAAGAATAATTTGCTAATAAATAATATTTTTGATAAAAGAGACTCGTTTGATTTTAACATTATAAAAATGCCTTTCTGGCGTAGTAACTACGCCTATCAATATTTAGAAATATTATCTTAAGTTTTATTGAAAGAAACAGTTATTTAGTTACAGATAAAGTATTAAACAAAGTAATTATATTAAATTTTGTAATATTTGTCAGGAATACAAATCGAAGTAAATTTATTCTTAAATATATTTCTAAGTTTTATTAACTATATTTTTAATATAGATTATTAATTTATTTAAAATTTCTTATAATTAGTTTTATTTTTAAAATATTTTTCGTGCTTAGTTTAATTGCAAAATAATTGTCTAGATGGCGTCACTGTTTTTTTCTTCTTGTGCTAACGCGTCCATTTTTCAATCAGTTTACGAGGAACTTTGGTGTAAGATGCATGTCTGCACTTATTGAGGGATTCATTTTTACATATATGTTTTTATATCCTAACTTTTTCTATAGAATTTTTTCTTATTCCTCTTTATGAGAGTAACATTATTGTTCTTTTTTATTAATTTCATTTTACTTTTATGCCTAGTTCAACATCCAAATGTGTTATGAATAAGCTTAATTTTTCAACATGGCTCTGTTTTTTTCTGTCCAAGGATTCTGCTGTACGGGGAAGGTGAATCCATAAAGCATTGCTTAACCCTAAATCTCTGACCTTATTTGGTGACAGCTCTAGAAATCATAATAGGTCTCCATTTTAGTCCACAGACTCTTTTTATATCTACATTTGTTGGGTCTCTTGAACTCCAATTTTTTCTTTTGTTCATTGTAGGTTTTAAAACTTTTTAACTTTGTATTTCATTTTATTTTATTATACTACATATATATATATATATATATATATATATATATATAGATAGATAGAGAGAGAGAGAGAGAGAGAGAGAGAGAGAGAATTTTAAAGTATCTTACAAACTTTTAAAAGAAAATTTTACAGCATCTTAAAAAGCTTTTTAATTATTTTTACTATTTTTAGACAAAAATTATTTTCTATACATCTAAATTTTCTTCAATATTTTACAATTCAAAATTAAATTTAAAATGTATTTCAGATTATTTGATCTGACATTAAAGAACTAACAAAATAAAAATAATAATTATAAATGTACATTGACATTACAAAAAAAAATTGTAATTATAAGCATCGTTTAGAAATTTATGCGCAATTATTTGAAAGACAATGAAAATATAATTATTGATTACACATTTCACATTCAGTCAATTTTCCTTTTATAGATTTGGCCAATTACCCTTTGATTGCATTAAAATTCTAATATATGATACAGGAACGTGACAAACACTTAACTTTTAATTGATAATTTATTCTAAAAATTGTGCTTCACATTTACTTTAGATCGAAATAAATTTCTAAAACACCTCAAAATATTTTTAATAATATAGGTACTATAAAAAACCATTACTGTAGAGCTTGAATATAAATTTTCTCTATTTTTGTATGAAAAAGTTATGGTTATCGCTAAACATACCAGAAAGTTAACTTTTTTAAGGAAATTTTGTTCAATTTTTCAAGACCACTGAATTAAGAAACAGAAGAAATTAGTATTTTAATCTTGTAAGTAGTGAATTCTCCGAGACATTTGGGAATTATTACTATTTTAATTTTTAAAAAATATCTTTTAAAAATTATCTTTAAATATTTGCCTCACGAAAGTTAAAATAACAATTTAAAATACAATGAAAGTACTATTTTTATATTTTAATAATTTTTTTCTTAATTATAAAATGTGTATAGTATGTATGAATTGTGTGAAAATTTTAATAGATTTAAGAAATAATTAATTTTTCTTGAAAAACCATAGTTTAATTATAGAGAAATAAGCAAAACACAAAATTAGATACACAGGAAAATGCATTGTTAAAATAAACAATATTAATTAAATAGCATTTAGACTTTTTATAGCTATTATTATCATTAGAAATATGCATTATTTTGCAGGGAATAAAAAATGTATTAATACAGAAATAATATGAGGTTTTAAAAGGTTTTGAACATATATTTTAGCAAAATAAATATCTTAATGCACCGGATAAAATGAAGAAACAAATTTTTCAATTATTTTTAAATCAACTTTATTAGATTACTATATTATCAATTTTATTAGAACTCAAAGTCTTTACATTATTCAATTCAGTAATAAAGTAAATTATTTATTATTTTTTTTATTTTGTAGAAATAAGTTGTTTAAAATGAATGTCAAAAATAATGATATTTATGAGATAATAATTCTATTGTGGACAGGGATATTTTTACTCAAATTACATGATTCAGGTTATGTTAAACGTAATGCATTTTTAAATATTCAATGCAATTCAATTAAACGCATTAATCTTATGTACAATCAGAGAGGTATTTGATAATTTAATATCCCTAGATATGCTTAAAAGGTGTTTTGACTAATACATCAGTATCTTATGACACTTAGTGGAGAGTTATGTCGTAGAAAGACATGTGTTTGGCGTGTTTTCCTTCAACCCTAACAATTAAAGGGTTATTTTCCTCTAATAATTATATCAAACTCTTAATCTACTCATCAATATTAAGCGCATTGTAAAGATCACAAATTTGATAAAGCACACAATATGTAATTTAAATTTAAAGCTCTGTTGATTATATCCATAATGACTTATGAACATCAATCAACACAAAGCGAATATCAGTTTATCGTTAACTGTGCCAAAATAGGTCAATAATTTGTTCCATACACTTTTGTAAGCTTAAGTGTGTATATTTTTTTCATATCCATTGCACTGAATGGGCTTAAACATAATTCACAGCTACACAACTTGTAATAAATAATTTTCAAAAATACATTAATTTGTAATCATTAATAAACTTTCATTCAGAGTAAGAAAATGTTCAACAAATTCAAATAGCTTTATATATATATTGTATAGGAGACATGATTAAGTCTAAAAATAGCTTATAAAAATATTCTTTAAATAAATTAATAAAATATGATAAATATCTTACCGTTATTCAATTATGATTATATGAAACTTATATTTTCATAATAACTGTTATTATTAGTAAATTAAAGAACAGCCACAAGGTGGACTTGCCAATAACTGTTCAGATAATATTTATTTACACTATTATGAACATAAAAAAAATTTATTACGATTATTGTTACTTATTTAGTTACAAAGATGATTTAATTATTTTTAGTAATATATTAGATTATATTACTAGTTTTAATTATTATCCCCAATGTTTGAAAATATTAAAAATCAATTACAATAAGGAGTCAGTAAACTCTTTTTGGATCTTCAATTAAACTTTAAGAAGAATTTGCTTATAAGTAATATTTTTGATAAAAGAAATTCTTCTAAATTGTACATTGTAAAAATGCCAATCTGGCGTAGCAACATGTACGCATCTACATTTAGAAACATTATTCTAAATTTTATAAAAAGAAACAATGATTTAGTTTCTGATAATGAGTTACAACATGATAATTATAAAAAATTCAGTTAATATTGGGGGGATTACAAATGACCAGTTAAATTCATTTTTAAATGTATTTCAAAACTATTTCAGGCTAAAAGTTTACTCTACCTTGCGCTTAGTTTTGTTTAAAAGAAACTACCTAGGTGGTGCTTCTGTTTCTTAGTTTTCTTCAACAACACATCACATTGGGCGCGAGATCCGAGCATTGGATATATCGTTTTAAAAAGTATTGTTTAGCACAATTTTTTTCTTTTTGTTTCTTTGTGAATTATTTTTGAAGTTTTCTTTTACAATTATCTCTCTTAGGAAAAACATATTTTCCAATATTCTTACACTCTTTTTTTTTCGTTTTATTGTTTTGTGTTCATCCCACGTGTAGATAGATATGACCTACTTTCAATAGGTTTATGTGTTTTTCCATTATCTGGAAAATTTCTGCTGAAGGGGAAGGTTGGATCCATAAACTAATGCTGAACCCTATTTCACTGTTCTAAATCAGTGGCAGCTTTAGAAATCATAATAGTTATCAATTTTAGTACCTCCCCCCCATTACTCTTTCTGTCTTTACATTTTTAATTGCTAAATATTTCAGAAAATTGGAAATTCTGTTATTCTCCAACCTTAGTAGGATACTCTTTTGTATCACTTATTATATATATATAATTAAAGTATAACTTATAATTCTGCTTCTCATTCAATCTTTTCTTTTCATGTTTTACTTATTTGCATATCAAGATCAGTAAGCTAGTACTTTCTAATTAAAGTCACTCAAACTTAAACTTAGAATCCACATTAATTTTCTTGCTTGTGAATATCGAAACGTCAAAAATAAAAGTTAGTTTAATTTTTTTTTTTTACCGAAAAGAAACAAAGCAAAAAAATATCGATACATTTTGATAAAATAAAAAATAAAATACATACTTATAATTGTAGAAAGGAGAAATAACCTAATACTTATCACTTTACTTGAAATATCTATTACTTTTGAAAGTTACAGATACAAAATTTAATATTTATCTTGATAATTGGCATGCTTTATAATTAAGATTATATTGTAGCTTTAGCTTCAAAGGCTATTATTCATGCGTTCAATAGATTGCTATTGTATGTGAGGGGGCGATGGAAATTGTGATTCGAATTTGGGTTGCACATATTGATAGTTTGAGAAAAACTATCATAACCTGAACTAACATCTTATTGTTCAGTAACCCATTCAGTCCTAGGTAAATTTAGAACGTCTTGGTGCTAGTGCTAAGATTTGGTTTTAAAGAAACATAGGAATATTAACTAACTGACTTAATATGGTAGTGACATTTACAGTTATTCTTATTGAGAAAAAAATTCTACGAGATAACTCGTAGCTGACGTCACTAAATAAATTCCTGTGCTGAGTGCCTCTTACGAGTTATCTCGTTCATATACAAATAGTTTATCTTTGCATTGCACTGACTACATCAAATATGAATAAAGACAAAATGGTTCGAGAGAAGAGCACACAAATGGTAAAATTTTGATCAAACCATGTATAATCAGAGGTTATACTTTGGGAATGGCAAATGTTGATTACTTTCACCAACGTATCATCTACTACTCATTTCTCAGGAAAGCAATCCGTTGGTGCAAGAAAATTGCACTACCTTTCTTCAAAATCTTTTTGCATAATACATATATGTTCCATAACCAAAGAAATCGAGGGAATAAGAAGATGAAGATTCAATTTAGGTAATAAGTTATTATACATTAAATTGATGGCGACGGAATCAATGCAGGAGAAAGCAGCAACTATAATACAAATAAAAAACTTATTTCATGACTTAGAACATCTTCCTCTAGCAGCAAAAAAGAATACTTACAAAGCCATACCGAATGTGTACAAAACAAAACAAAAATGTAAGGGTACTAGGTATTTTTGTCAAGGGTGCCGTACTATTTCACGTTTGCTTTATAATGCTTACCATACACCACAATAAAAATAAAACGTGTCTTTTTTTAAATATTTTAGTAATACATTCATATATATATATATATATATATATATATATATATATATATATATATAATTATAGTATTATAACCTAATTGTTTAAGTTATAATTTATATAAAAAAATTAATACTTAATAGATTTTTTGCACCACATAATTTTTTGTTTCATTCTTTCCAATAATTTCTATTTCAAATTGCCATTTGTAATCAATCAAAAATTGCAGCACACACTACGAGGTATCTCGTAGCCGGCAGTTTTGATACACACACTTAATACATGATATCTCGTTGTTGGTAGTGAATAAGTTAACTATAAAAGTGATTGTGCATTTTTTAAAACTGTATTTTATTTCCAATAACAATAAAAAATTTATACAATTTTAATCATGATCCAGAAAATCTTTTATAACTATCCCTATAAAAAATAAAGCAAAATGTTTTTCCTTATAGTTTTAAAAATCAGCTATTTTGTTTTATACAAGAGAAAAGCAAGACAATATGTTAAGGATAACCTCAGTTTTGCAGCATTTATTGTTTTTTTCATATTCTGTGAAGTTTAATCTTTAAACTGTGAATCTGCTTCAGCAAACCAAACACACGTGCCAGAGAGAATTTACTTCTTGAAAAAATGGGAAATGCAAGCAACAGACATTGAGTGAACAACCTCAAATCTTTAGTTTTCAGAAATAGGATTTGAGTTCTTGATTAGTCAAAAGATGAAACAGATTTGTAAATGTGGTGAATATTTTTTTAAAAAAAAATAGTAATAATTATATGCAAAGACAGACCATCAATTTGTATTTATTTTACTCATCAAACAACAGCCATCGTTAGACTATTACTCGAAAAAGTTTTCTTTCATCACAAATTGTGATTGATTTGAATCTCTCGTGAACCATCCGGGTAGTGGAAAAGATTTTTTTTTAAACATTCACACATAAAATTTAGTAAAATAAAACGACAAATAACTGTAAGCAAGATTCATGAAATTTCCCATCTAAAGTGTGTACAATAATATGCTACTATTGAAGATCAGATGAGCAATGTTGTTTTTCATATGAAATGTCTAATGTCGATGAACCAGTCGAGTTTAAATATTGCTGGTCTGACATTTGGCGTGAATAATCTAGATTAACTTAAGAGACAAATAGAATATGTTGGAAGATCAGTGATGATCTGAAGCAGTTTTATGCTTTTAGAATGATACCAGTTACTTTTTTGAAAGAGAGAGCAAACTCTAATTTAGAAGAATACTGAGGCATCCTTGCAAAACGTTTATTGCTGGAGGAGCCTTGATAACATCTGGAGAGTACATATTCCTGCAGAAAAATGCATTCATACTCAGTCCTTCAAAATCGTGGCATCAGGCTAATGTTTTTCAATCCCTTGAATAGCCTGATTGGAGCCCAATGGGAAATTTATGAGCGTGAACTTACCAACATGAATGGTAATACATGCATCCACAAACATGAACTTATAGTGGTCATTGAAGATAGTTGGAAAAGCATCTCAAATGTCACTTTGAAAATATTTTTTAATTCTATGAACTCAAGAATGATTAAATTAATTACCAAAAAGATAAAGCTTTTAAATTATTAGCAGTTTTGAAAATAATATCTCATGTGCCTTAACATGCATGAAAGACAAAAATAAATTTTCAAATAATTAGTAATCTAAGTTTTCATATTACTTTTATAGCAATAAATAAAACTGTTATTTCTTGCAAAGTGTTTCAATTCACCTAAATTTCAAAATAATAAAGTTAGGGATGATTTTCTCTCGGGCTTAACATATTTGTATACTTTTGTGCTTATAAAAAAAGCTAAAACGTAAACATCAATAGGACTAATGTGAAATTAATTTAATTTGGAATATAGGCTCCAATTCTTTTTGGAATAATAGTTTTTGTTCATGTAATTGTTTGTTAGTATTATAACATGTTACTTTCTCTGAAATATCAATAAAAGACTTTAAGGTATCCGACTACATTCGGAACCATGATTTTAAAAAAAAACGCATAAATGTATAATTTTCATGATATTTAGTGTCACTTAGATTAGAATGCATGTATCAATTATTTTAAGGACATTATGACAAAAAAAATTATTTAAATACAATATTTTGGCAAAAAATTAACTTAGAATAACCTTTTTTCCAAATGTTCTCCTTTTGTAAAAAATGCTTCTATTGTATTAATATTTTGCCTGTATATAGCTCAGACCTCTGTACAGAGGCTCAACTATGATTTTTGAAAAATTCAAATTATTTTCAGAGTTACAACCATTTGAAATAATTATTGGCGTATTTTCTTAAAATTTCTCCCTTTTGTTTTCGTAAAACATGGATAAATCGACTTCCAAGTTATGCATTTCAAAAATTCTAGTTGAGCCTCTGTATAGAGGTCTAAGCTGAATACAGGCAAAATATTAATACAATAGAAGCCTTTTTTACAAAAGGAGAACATTTGGAAAAAAGATTATTCTAAGTTAATTTTTTGCCAAAATATTGTATTTAAATAATTCTTTTTTTGTCATAATGTCCTTAAAACAATTTTATACATGTATTCTAATCTAAGTGACACTAAACATCATAAATATTATCCATTTACACGCTTTTGCAAAATCACGGTTCCGAACGTAGTCGGGTACCTTAAGCAGGCTTTTTCTTCATTAAAAATATATATACTTTTTACTGTTAACCTTAAAATTAAACATTGAATTTAACATTTTTGACTAATAAATAAACAATTATAATTATATATTTTTATTTTTTTTTATTAAATTTTATTTATTTATTTATTTTATTTTTCGGTTTTTTTACGGATTATAGTCTAAGTAATTTGGAACGGAAAGAAGTTTCTTACGAATAATATATGATTTTTCTCTTCTCATAATTACTATTCCAAATTCTTAAGTATGGGGGTTAAGGGCCCAGTTCAGATGCCATCTGTCTTTTGGCAATCGTGTCAAATTGAGTGGTTTTTCTCCAATTGCTCTCATGCTACTTTTACCAGCTTTATTCATTAAGGGTCAGTCAAACAATTTCCTTAAATTTACAATATTTAGTAATAAGATTTAATTTTTTTGTGTGCTGCTTTCTAGCTAAGAAACTAAATTACCAGAGGGGCAGCTATTAAAAATCGTTTTCCTTACAGATAAAGGCCCTAGTAATAACTTGAATAAAACTTTTAACGCCACAGTTTTTTATTTTTATTAAATTTTCTTAAAAAAAGCAAAGCTCATTTCGAAGGAAAAAAAAATATTGAACGATAATTTTTTTCAAGTTACAAATCGACCAAGATTCTCTCAGGCTTGAGGTTTTATTTTGGCTTTTTCGGAGCATATGTTACGGAAAAAGTTTGGAATTTGCAAGTAAAGTTTACGACGATACAAATTACTGCCCCTTTTTTTTCCAAGAGAAAAGTAAAGGAAAGAAATCCAATAAGAACAAAACAGGCATAACTTTTATGATTCAGGTAAGTTTTAGAAACTACCAGAGTTGCAAAAATGTTCAATGTTGCCGAAATCCTTCTCCTTTTGAGAAGGAGGGGAGGAGGAGACACAAGAATTACTTTCAGATCTACTACACTTCGCATAACACATACCAGACTTCGCCCCAAACGAAAGAAAATGGATTTGCATTTATTTAGTTTGAATGAATCAAAAAAGAATTTCTGTATTTATATGACAAAGTATGGAAGCTCATTGAAAATGATGGAATTATACATATATATGTATACATAATTTCGTCAAATAATTATATATATATATATATATATATATAACAGAAAATTAATTATGAAAAAAACCCAACAATAAATTTTATTTTTAATAATACAGAAAAAAGACGAGAACTACAAAAAAGTTATGCTTTGGGAAGAGATTATTTATTATTCGTGTAACGTAAGTTATTTTAGTTTTACTCAATTATATCATTTCAACTAATTAACTGAGTTCATGATCATTTCTAGAAGACATAGTATACGAAAATATGTAAGAATTTCCCCTTCCAGTTTTTCTAAGCAAGACTTTTCTCGAAAGAAAAAATATCATTTTGTGAATAGGAGATATTACTTCTTATATTTGGTTATTAATATCGGTTAAGTTATGCCAAATCTGGATGATCTTTCATTGAAAAAAACTTAATTACAACGTTAGTTTGTAGAGTTCTTTTTGTGTTTCTCAGGTATAAGATTTATTTCAGCTGTCTCTTTCAAGTTGTAACTTGCAATAAGTTGCTTAAAGGCATAATATATCTTTGCTGGTATATATTAGACACTTAATATTATAAAAACTATTCTGGTACACATATATAAATAATTTCTTATGTATGATATAAATGTAATTGAAATTAAATTAATTCAAATTATCGTGTACTTTACAAAAAATATGCATATAAGATGTTCTCAATTGCGAAATTTAAGTAAAAGTGTACCTATTATGTGTTTAATAAATGATAAGCATGTATTAAGTTAAGAAAAAAATGCATTTAATCGTTTATAGTTTAACTCAGTGCTTCTCAAACTTTCAATGTTTGTGACCTAATTTTCAATCATAACTTTCATGGTGCCCCCCTTAATACAAAAACAATGTATTGACTTCAATAAGAACATACTTTAACACTATAGCTACAATTCGACTTTAATTATAAACTGTATAAATTATTATGATAATTATTATAAATTTTGCATATAATTTTGTACAAGCCCATTGGGTCACTAGTAATTATTAAAATTGTTCTTAACTTAGGATTGTTAAACTAATTATCAAATACATTGTGCAGTATTAATGTATTTATATTATATCGTTGTAAATATGTATTTTTTATTATCTCAGAATGTATTTTGTTTTGATTCCTTTCAGTAAATTAATATTTTTTTAATCTTTTATTTTCGACTTTCAAATATGCTTGCGCCCCCTTTTAGGATTATCACGCCTCCCCCCAGGAGGGCGCGTCCCATGGTTTGAGAAACGTTGGCTTAACTAGTAAGGCTTTCTGCGTTTCCATGAATCTTAAAAATATGTTATAAAATGGCATACAAATTGTTGTAACTAAAAATTGCAAATTAGTATAAAAGGAGTGTAATTAAGTATAAAATTGGGAAGCCCCTCTATGAAATTATAAATTATTTTTCAGTGTTATTTAAAGGAACTCTTAATAGTAATTACTTAATAAGAATGCTTAATTTGAGTAGTTTCTTATAGAATACAGAAAATTTAGAAAGAATAAATTAAGAATATTCTTTCAGATAAAAGAAAAGTAACTCAGAATGTTTGTGAAGAGTATTCTCTACAGTGGTCTATTTTGAGAATTCATTATGATGGATTCGTATAAAGCTGTTTCCTTTGTCAAATAAGAAAAGGGAAAGAGTCCTGAAGGGAATATAATAAGTCAATTAATTAGATAAAAAAGGAGATCAATCGTTCATTCTTTGTGGTAAGGGAAAAGCTTTTAGCTTGATGCTGAATGGTCTGTATTTTTTTCCTTTCGAGAAGAATAAAAAAAAGGGAATGGAAACATATTGAGTTACCTTGTTTCATAGGATAGTTTCCAGTCTGGAAAAGTAAATATCGGTAGACATTTTTAAAATATGATAAAAGAAAGATTAACAATAAATCTATGTAAAGAGGTTTTTAAAACTTATTATTTTTTATTAAATGTTTTTTATACCTTATTGGGAAAACTTTCTTTCGGATGATTATAAAAACATACCTTAATTAATAGTAAACGTAGGTAAAAAAAATTATGAAATATTACTGAATTAAAATAAATAAATACATAAATTGTTTAACATCAAGACTATTGCAAAGAGCAGTCTAGAACTTTGATTGATAAATCAACCTTAGTTCATCATGCATATTTTTATGTGTTACCCGTTGTTATAAGGAACAAAGGCTAGTTAAAAATACGCAGTACTCTAAAAATTTCGAAACCCCCTCTTTCTTGTAGCCCATATCATTGAGAAGTTTATCACCAAATTTCTGATCTGTCGACAAATTAGTTGTTAAGATATGTAACATCTGAGCTGTGGTTTTGGTTTCTATTTGATTTTTTAAAGCCCTTTTACATTCTTAAATTGAATTAATTAAAAATATTTTAGAGCACAATCAACACCTTTTGGAAGTGATAAATTCTTTTGGCGCATTTTGCTGGAAAGTGAACTTGAATGAACGTCACGCTTGGGTTCGTAACTCTCATTCGGCTTTTTTCGTCTTTTGTTGGAAATCCCTTCTCGTCCACCACTTCTCCAAGGCAGTCCCTCTTTGGTCTACGTGGCCAAAAGAGGGACGTTTTCCCCGAATATTGAGTAATTACTCAGTCTTCCTTCTTATATGCTTATTTAATAAGTTAATCTTTCCACGTGCATTTATTACTCAAGATATATCAGTAGGAATAACTATAAAGAAAGGTATGATATTTATATTTTTGTATAATTTTACTCTTGTGTTCTTATTGAACTTCTTTCTTTTTAGTTTTGAGGGCACAACATAATAAATTGATGCATTTTGCCAACATCCCTAATTATGTATAAATTTAAGATACATTGTTTTACAAGAGAAATTAGTGTTTCAGTGTGAAATCCATGTTTTGTTTATTCTATTAAATCTTAATTATCTTAAAAATACTAAAACATTTATTAATAAGATAACTTAAAGCTGCACACATTTTATAATAATGCATCGTTATTCTTGTGTGCCCAACTGGTCATCTGATAAA
>BMAV01014253.1:47575-105087 GCA_019973955.1 Trichonephila inaurata madagascariensis | reverse complement strand
TTTAAATAATTAGTTTTAATCAATTAATTTTTATTATAATTAAATTAGTGAATTGGCATCCAAAATAATCGTGTATGTAAAATGTCAGCTCAATTGAGCGCTTTAAAATGTATTTTATTAAAGATTGAAAATTCCACCAAGATAAATAAATATATAGAGATTATGAGCTAATAGCAGGAATTTAAAAACATAGGTCTGACAAACAATCATCAGCATTTAATTCATGGATAGATTATTGTTTGTTGGTCATAATTCTTCCAATTTCCTCCTCACATTTAAAAAAAAAGCTTTTAAACGTTTTTCAAGACTGAGATCTCTAACATTAGTACAACATTTGATATCACTATACACATAAGACAATTCGCTAAGAAAAAAATTCTTTAAAATACCGATGATGAACAGCATGTGAAGGAATTCAGTTTACTATCTTTATAACTTCGTTCATAATGTGATTCACGATTAATACTCAATCATATAAACTTTAATGATGAGTCAAACAATGCATAATCACAATATCTTAGGTTTTAAGGACTGTCTTAAGCTTATCCATAAGTAATTTCTCATTTCCTTTATTTTTATTTATCAAAACTGTTACTCCATTTGTTGCTAATCCAGAAAGAGCTTAAAAATTTGAGCTAATTTCTCGTGAAAACTTTTTTCACTCATCTGGAAAAATTTCTTCGAGATGTGCATTTTAAATTTAAAAAAAAAGGAAAAAACATTTATTTTGTCTTTTGGAATGGATCATTCACACCACTCAAAAATGTCACATGTTGAAATAGTCAGATATAACCCTTTAACACCCAACCCGCACGATCGTGCGGGTTAGATATTCTTATACGTTTTTGCTATTGGAATAGTTGTATATAAGAAAATCACAAATCTAATGATTGAGCCGGTTTGCAGAAAGTGTAAAATGTTACTTTTTATCAACAGCCGATGGTTGTAGTCCATGTTTTCCTTTCAGCTGGTAAATCTAGCTTTGTTTTCAAACAAAACGAAAACACATCTTTTTATCTGTCGTAAAAAGGTAATTATCCATATATCTCTAACTGCTTGGATACAAATTTTTGTATTAATGTTTAAACAATTGTAAAATAGAAAAAAAATATTAACTATACTCTACTAATGTATCTTGTAGGACTCGGGATTTCATTACCCACACAATCGTGCGGGTTGGGCGTTACTTGAGTCACTGCAGCTGTAAAGGTAAGTACTTATCATGCGACTTTTCATTTCTGTTTCGATAATTTTGTTGAAAGCTTACATAAAAATGAAATGTATAGTTATATAATTAGCAGAAATTTTCTTGGGGGTCACAATGGATGAGTTCCTTTTTTTCTTTTCCTCTCTCTTTTTTGCAATGAATTTTCTTTTTCATAGATTTGTTGAGGAGTATGGCATTTTTATATCCTCTCCACAGATATCTGCATCCATATCTCTTCCCCCACACACAGAAAATTTGGGTTTTCCGGTGGGAGTTAGTGTGGTTTGGTTTATATATATATATATATATATATATATATATATATTAAAAATAAACTTTTTTGATACATTTTACTATTTTTCATGGAATACTGTGTTAACTTTTAACCAAACACTTTTTCAAGTGTCTAAAAGGAGAAGAATTCTCCCCGAAGAATTTTTTCAATTGATGAATAAATAAGATTGAACTTAGATCAGAACTTAGTGATCTCTTGGAAGAGGACAATGCTGAGAACAAAACATAAGAATCGCGTATACTGAAAGGAGAATCAAGTTCAGATGAGAGCGATGAAGAAAAACATGGGAATATTTGAAATAGAAACACAATTTTGGATCATTCTTTACCATAAAAGTCTCTTGAACACGTTTATTACATTGATTTAGTGCAAATTCTTGGTTTCTTTACAAACAAGATGCAGTATCAAATAAAATTACTCTAAAAATCAAAATGGTTCGCTTAAAATTTAAGTTAGAGATAGTTGAAGAGTTATCAGCCTCTCCACTTACTAACATAAATATTTTAACTGATGATATGAAGATAACAGTCATGTAATTCCATTCTCAAAAAGATCTAAGTGTTATAATCCACCTGCTATACATGTCATGGCTTTTATCCTGGCCATTCAAGGACAGAACTCTAGACATGCATAGCCATTTTTGATGCGTTCATAACATTTCAAGGCCTTGCAAGTGCAGATTTGAAAACTACGAAAGCAATTCGAAAACATGTGAAAAATGCAATGGTTATTTACACTTGTCAAAAACAAAAGATTTTTACAGTAAATAAATAATGAATTAATAAAATAGTTAATTATACATAAATAATTTCCTTATTTGTAACAATTTTAGTTGAATTAAGACTGTTTCTTCTATCAACTTAAAGCTAAAAATGTATAACTCTTAAAATTTCATACGTGACCTGTTTCACAGATAACGCCTTAACCGCACGATCGTTTTGGTACCGTCTACGTTCCAGGAGGGGAGCAGGAATTCTTTTATTATTTTTCCCAATGTCATTGGGGTCCATATAGTATTAATAACCAGAAGAATTTAATATTTGAAGATAAAAATAATTTGGTTCGTAAAGGGATAAGTGCATTCATTAAATGACAAATAAAATGACTTAACCGATTATTTTTATCTTTTTTCTATTACTCTGCTACTTCAGCAGAAATCTTATCAAGATTGATAAGAAATACTGATAATAGAAAATATTTTTCTTTTGTAGGGGAAACATGTGTGATAAATGCTTCTAAATAACTTTTCACCAATTTACCGACCAAAAATGATTTTGTTTTCTTTGTAATCAATATGTCAATGGAATAACTTGATTTGGCAATGATAGATGGCTGTTTTAATGATAAATCGGGCATCTTGTTGGCTGAAGTTCCTGATGAGAATTAAACAAAATATCCTTCTTCTTTATTGCTCAAAAGCCTTTTGCAGGCCAAAGCGGACTCACTGATCCTCCTCCAGTTGACTTTATCAGTTACGACGGCCTTCCATTGGTTGCTGCCTATTTGTTTGAGGCTCTTTTCAGTGTCGTCTATCTGTCGTGTAGGTGGTCATTCTCTATGTCTGGCCCCTTCAATTTTTGAAAAAGTTACTTTTTTGGTAGGAAAAGCATCGGATTATCTATACAGAGGTCCAGCCACCTAATATATATTGCTTTTATAGTTCTCACAATGTCGGTTCCGGCATATTTGCCATATTTCCTGTAAATGTCATGATTGTAATGAATTCTCCATTCATTGTTCTCTTGAATAGGTTGAAAGAAGCGAAGTTTACAAATCACAAATTCAACATGTTTGTACTCATGATGTCTTTAAAGATTATGCGCCTTAAATACAGCAATTGTCTCTGTACAAATTGTGATAATTCTATGTACTGATTCTTAAAAACAAGAAATTAATGAAATAAATGTAATGAAAGTGAATCGTAAAAAATGAATGTTGTTGAGCAGTAAATATCTCGTGAGGTTCCCTCTCAAACTAACATGGGATAATATTATTTAATCTTAGAGTTTAGCTACCATACTCTTACGTACAGTAGAAAAGAATTATCCAAATAGGTTTTAAGATATTAAAGTGAGTGCAAGAGAGATAAGCTTGGAAATATATGTTAACTGAAAAGTTAACACTGAGGAAATTTTTTCACTTCAAAAATTAGATTAATCAACTAGTTTGTACTTCACTGCTTAGATGTTGACAATGGAGTCCATTTTTAGAAAGTTCTCGGATAAGTCTTATTGATCGTTGAATCCGAGAGACCTCAACCTAATCGTGGAAGCTTGCGTTATTTTGTGGGAGCACCAGTTGTTATGTTTGCAAGTATAAGATAACTTAATTTTTGATTACTTAAGTTTTAGTTGATCTTCCTCGTAACTATTAAGAATGTACAAGTAGTCCAGTTAAATATTTAGCTTGATCATATATTTTTGTAGTTATTTCTTGTGACATGGCAAATACTTCTATTTTAATGTATAGTTCGACTGCCAACTTTTCGAGTACGGAACCATATAGGTGTTTGACAGTCAGAGTTTGGAGGGATGGTTGCAACATTATTGCTGTGAAACAGCTGCTAAAGGTGTATAAAAAGAATATTATCGATATTCAAGGTTAAAAAAGAAACTGAATACTATTTTTTAATGATATTGGGGTTGAGTTCTTAAATTATTTTATAATGTTATTTATAGATAAGTAATTCACACTAGTTATTTGTAACATCGGGTACATTTATCCTTTAACACTTTAATATTTCATATTATCATATTGTTAGTAAATCTAAATAATTCCTAACTGTTATCAAAAGCATATACGGTGCAAAATGCAATTTACAACATTTTTCTATAAATAATTGAAGAAAACTTTTTTATAATATTTTCCTAAAATAAAAGTACTCAATCTATTCGAATGGATTAACAAAAAATGCATTGGAAACAAATCTACTTTAAAGAACCATTCTTACGTTTTTTTTTTATTTATGAATGCATAATCAAGCTCATTCAATTATTTTCCACTAATTAAATACTCCATGCCAATTCAACCTGAAAACTCAAATCAGTGGGAAAGAGATTTCAGCTCATTTGTTTATATTCTGATTTCTGCTTGAAATAGTAACATAGAATAGTCTTTCCACTTTAAAAGCAATGATCCCTTAACGAGAAGTTGAGAGATCTCTCATCTTTCGCAAACAGCGCATGGATGGAGAAACCTTTTAGCTTCATTCACATGTAAAGGCCGTGTGCCAAGAGTTTATTACACCAGACGCGTTAAGTCAAGCGGAAGAGACTGGAATCCAAGTTTACTGACTGTAAGAGATTTTATACAGTTTCGTTGAATGAAACTAGAAAGAAATGTTTACATCACAAACTTTAATCCTTTTGAATACAATTTACATTGAAATCCTGACACTTTATCCGAATTTGAAGTAAAAGAAGATCTTGTCTTGCATGGATAAAATTCGGATTTTACGGACAAAAGTAATGAAGAGGATATGACTTTATCCATTTATAATAATTATTACTATTTTAAACCTATTTCAACTTGGTTGTGAATAACCTGTTGAAAATAGTGAACAATAAAGCGAATTTGATTATTATATTCATGTCAAATAACGTCATAATTCAGATGTTCTTAAATAATAGTTTCTCTGAAAATGAGAGGCTCTTCTTTTTTACATTCTAGAAACTTCCATTTTTTGATCTAATAAATTTCGGTGCTTATTGCAACACTTATTACAATAATCATTTTTTACATGAATGTATTTCTTACATATAATAGAAAAATTATTGCAAAACATAAAGTATCCTTTACGTGAAAAATCTGACATAAGTTATTTGCTTCTGGTTATTTAAAATGTTATAATATTGCTTTTAATATTAATCAGTAGATATTTATACATGAATGAATGAATATAAATAAATACCTGTACATGAGCATACATTAAACTGGTTTCTATTTTTTTAATTCTTCTGTGATACACTAATTATTTAATAATCTTTTTAATGAATTTGACTGCATTATGTTTTTGGGTCTACATTTATTTGCTTTACCCAATATTGGAATTGAAGTTAATAGTATCATTAAACAAGAGTAATATATTGTAGTATCGTAAAGAAAACAGGAGAAGTTCATGTAACACATCTGTTAACCTAATAATAGATAATTCATATTTATGGCGTATACTAGAATATGGTTACATGGAATAAGATAAACGATCTTTTTTTTTTACTTCATATTTAATTAAAAAATTTAAGAAAACTCATAAACAATTACTTGAAAATAAATTAAATATAAAGATGATTCTAAATGAAGAGAAAATTGCAACAAATAATTATAATAAGCTAAAAGGAATCAATTTTAGCAAAGAAACAAATTTCTGGTAAATCCATGAATAATCGTAAAATTATTGTTAATATGAGCACGTAACCAAATATGTTTGGTGTGTTCAGAGGGTTTAATTTCATGGAATTCTCTTAAAACAATTTTTTTTTTGAAACATGCTATAATCAGTGAGGCCAATGGAATCATAAGGATAGTTGAAATTAGTTTGTTTAAATCTATTTAAATGTGGTAAAACCTGCCATGGTTAAATTCGAACAGAATGATATAATAAGAGTAACTATTAACGTTAATGGTTGATGCTGATAAGTAGTTTATGGCCATAACCTGGTGTTAGAATATCTTAATATCTCTCTTTTCTGTGTTTATGTTTTAATAATATAAACCATTTCCCAAGCTTTGAATACACCAAACTGAAAATATTGTTTGCAAAGCTCTAGAATTGTTTCGATCTTTAGTCCCATGTCAAAGTAAGTAAAGTGCATGTTGCCATAAAATAAGGAATTTATTCTCTCTTGGATAGAATAACAACAAGCTAATTATTACTTATGATATATGCATTTGTTTAATAAGTTAACTAATATTATGTTCCCTTTAAATATACAGAATTCATACATATTATACTTATGAATATTGATAAAACTATCCACACTACGGAATTTAAAAAATTTTTTTTTCTAATAATTATTATTAAAAAATTTTTTATAGTAAATATTATTCATTTTAAGACGATTTTCCCTATAGACCTATTCTTTCCATTTTATTTGAATATTTATAAGAAGAACGTTTCTTATTTTCTTAAATTAATTTAATATAGCATAAAAAATGTAATTGTATATAATTTTTCACACAAATGGGTATCTTATTAAAATCTAAAAATAAATTACTCTGAAGTTTAAGATTTTTCCTATCTATTAGTTATTAAAAAAAATAAATAAATAAATAAATATTACTTTCAAACTAGAGAAATATTCTAAAATTTTATCTTAAATATTTATTGAATAACAATTTTTTTTTTGTATATTTAATGCCTATTTCTTGTTATTGAAGATTATTTAAGACATTACTCAAATATTTTAAGCCAAAAAAAAATAAATTCAATCTCAGTTAAAACATCCCAAGCGTCAATCATCATTCTATCATTTTATTTTTTAAATATTTTTTGCAATTCACAGCAATACAAAGTTGTATTTTCCACACACCACATTTAGTTAAAGAATGTTTTCATAATACAAAAAGCTTCATAAAAGAAATTGAATATTTATGCAAATTTATCTGCTTTCGAACATTAATTAAATAATCTTGGTAACACATTATTTCGCTCAATTTAATAATTCCTCTATAAAAGCTTAAAATTAACTTAAATTAATCATATTTTGCCTTACACTCTACCTAATAGCTATTTTATTTAAATAAGAGGCAAAAAGTCTTCATTATTTACATGATGAAAAATCCATAATCATAAGTTGTGCCAATCTACGAATTATAAAAAATAACTTTTAAACTAATAATTTTCTTAATCAAAATATTTTTCATTCTTAAAACAAGAGTTCTTTATTTCTGGGTGATAAAGAGCTTTAGTATGATATATTTACAGATTAAATTCTTATATATCATAAGGTAAGCTCAATGAATTACCAAATTTTACCTTAATTAATCGGAAATAAAATTAATTACAGAAGTATTATGTTTTTCAAGGAATGCTATCCTTTGAGAACAAATTTTAATGATTTTTAATTAAAGTTAAGGACTTTATTTACACGAGTTATAAATTAAAAAAAATATGTTTCTTTGAAAGAGAATACAGAATTTATAAAAATTAAAATATCATAGCTTTTTAATGCCTATCTTAAAGAAAAAAAAATGCCTGGGAAATGTTTTATTACATTTTTCACAGTATATATGTAGGCTAAAAATGCATGTGATCCTATTTTTTTTTTATTGCTCAAAGTAGATCTATTGCCAAAATATTTTTTTCACGCTTTTGATACTTTAATTATAATCATTAAGAATGAAATATATATATATATATATATATATATATATATATATATATATATATAAGTTTGATGATGAAGGGGTCAAAGTTTATTCTCAATGGTTCTCTGAGATTCAAAATTTAAACATTTAATTTTTTGCCTAGCAATACAGCAATCTTGGTTGCTTAGGAATTAAATGGATATTTTTTTACAAAAAATAGTTTTGTAATTAAAAGTACCCTGAATGTTATGAGAAAACAAATCATATCACTTCATTGGTTAACTTTTGTTCCATCTCTTTCAATGTTATCTCCGATACCACCTTCTTTCCTACCCTCTTAATGGCCGTGGAAGCCTAGTGGTCAAGGTATCGGATCACGGCAGGCATGTCATGAGTTCGAGCCCAGTACCACTAAAGACCCGCCGAGTAGGGCAGCGATGCACGTTAAATCTGTCGAGAGCTGAGACGTCCTCCCGTTGGTTGTGGCAGTTACGAGAGGGGGTGCCAGCTCAGGTGTCGTCCACGTCACTTGACCATGGTTCAAAGTAACGAGGTCCCTTCGCCAAAAGCCCTCGTGTAACTGAACAGAGCGACATTAATATTCGCTCGCTCACTCACCCGATCTCAATGCATTTGTGGTAATATTTTTACCTATCTTCAAAACAAGCTTTAACGGGCCTTTTCTATAAAATTCCTTAAAAGTTTATATGAAGTTTTCTTTTAGTCCATCATTAGACTCGAAACTAAGAGACAACTTCTACCTTTGAAATAAGAATAATTCACGCCGTGCAATATCAGGTGAATATGAAACTAGCATGGCTTTATTTTTTTAATGTAAAACATGAGTAAAATCTTAATTCAGATTGTTTTGTATGAATTGCATCTATAAAAAACCATCAAAAACACTAGTCTCAAGTAATAATCTTCAATCCATTACTATCATTAGCCATAGTAGATGTAGATTAGTCGTAGTAGATCAACTACAGATCATGAATACTCCAAGATAGATTTCTATCTTTAAATTTAAATACAATTTTTATAATTACCGCTGAGTTTGATAAATAATCTTTAAAAGTATTTTGCTACTTAAATGTACTTGTGTAGTAGAAATTTCTTCGTGGAAACCAAATTTAATTTATGTTATTTTCTCAACTCAAATTTTTGAAAACCAACGAAGTGAAAAATCTTCTGTCGTGAAAAAAATCATTTTCGGACGATAAAAGGAAATAAATTCCTGAGTGTTGCCACGTGTTTGATTAAGTCATAAACATGTTTGATAAAAATTTTCAAATATCATTTATGCCTCTATGCATTGTGGTTATTTTTGAATCTCAGTATAATTTTTTTTTCTTTTATTAGATACTGAATATTCAATGAACTTCTCTAGAATGACAGGAGAAGTAATAAAATATGCTTTTTGATATTTTTTATATGGTTCTCTTCTTTTTATATTGAAAATAGTTTCTCCTGTTAAGAATGCTACTTCCAGTAGAAATAAAACCCCAAAAAAGACATATCTCTTGAAAATTTCAATTTTCTTTATATGAATTTTTAAGCATGACAGAAGAAAAAAGTGCATTTTTTAACATTTCATAAGAACAGAAAGAATTTACTTAAGTACCTAACCCATTTAGTAAAATAAGATGAAAAAAGTTATGTGAAATAAAAACAATAATCATGCAAATGTGTCATCCGCTTAAAGTATTTAAATGTAAAATTTAAGTGAGTTATACATAAAAAATAGTCATTACTTGAATGAATTTCCGCTTACTTGTATTAACCCTCCAAGTGGTCTGCACGTAAAATTCCGCCATTCCACAGAGACGCTTTTTCTGCCTTCAAGCAAGATTCCCAAAAGCGGCCGAGCCGCATTCTTAAGAATACGATTTAACTGCTTTTGAGAACCCCACCTGAAAGCAAAAAAATATGTGCGGTGCATTTTTGAAGCATCTCCAGAATGGCAAGACTTTAAGTGCAGACCGCTTAGAGGGTTAATAAGTTTTTTTATTTAAGATACTATAGAAAAAAGCAGATGAAAAATGTAATATATGCAAATAATTATTTTAAACATGTTACATTTTTATGGACCAAAAAAAAAAAAACCTTTATAAAAGTTTCATTCACATCTTTTTTTTATGTATTGCTTTTAGATACAGTTGACATCATATGTATTTTTCCTCTGATAGACTAAAAATGCAATATTTCCCCTAATTATTTATCTTTCTTTATAATAATTTACCTTTAAAAAGTACTTTGAAGGAGATATATAAGCACACATTTAGAAATTTCATGGATGATAAACTTTTATAAGAAGCCTACCACTGACTGTATCTTTTAATCGAATTTATGTTTATCTTGATAGTAATACTCTCTTTTTTTATTACATTATTGGCATTTTTTTTAACAATAACTAATTGTGAGTGATAATTTTTCCCGTTTTGCTGCTACACTTTTGATGACACTGTGAATACTATTTTTAAGTCGTTTTTGAAACATCAGCAATATAACGACTCAGAACCAAATAAAAAAGTTTTAATGCGTGAAGAAAGCTGTGGTTGCCTGGGTAGCCTGGTGGTTGTAATCACGAGTGACTGTCATGTCGTAAGAGGCCGTGGTAGCCTAGTGGTCAACGAATCGGATCATGGCTGGTATGCCGCGAGTTCGAGCCCAGTACCAGTAAAGACCCGCCGTGTAGGGGAGTGATGCAGTTTACATCTGTCGAGAGTTTAAACGACCAAACGTCATCAAAAGAGCTTTCGTAAAGTTGAACAGTAAGACGTTAATATTCACTCACTCACTCACTGTCATGTCTTGAGTCTGAGCTCTAATGCCAAGGAAGACCCACCGTTCAAAGGGGCTAATGCTCTTTAAATCTGTCTTTGCTCATAGTGTTTTCGTTGACTTGATGTGGTAGTTTACAGAGAGGAATCACTTGCTCAGTTGTCGCCCTCATAACCTACCTTTAATTCAAAATTATGAAATCTGTGACCGATATCCGTCAGGTTGACTAAAAGTGCAACATTAATTAAACATTCATCCGTGATACATTATCGTCACATCAACCAATCAGCTACCAAAGGGTCCACATAAACACTGAGTCTTATATATTGGATAAATTCTCAGTGTTATTTATTAACATTATAAATACTAAAAGTTTCTGAAAAAAAAATATCTCTCGTAGTTTTTATTTTACTTATTTATAAACATTAACATTTCATTCTGTTTTTCTTTGTGAAATTACTTCCACTCACACAGGTATCTCTGGACAGCACATTTATTTATATACAAATACGAAAAACAATCACGGAGCAAGTCTGACCTAAAAGCACACAGCAAACGGTCAGCCAGAGAACCCCGTAGAAGGAATGCGTGGGAATGAAGCGGGAAAACCACGAGTAGGCGGGTCACAGTTACCCTTCCGCCAGAAAAAATAGTTCACTCGCTTTACTCCAACACATTCATACTATTTATTGACAAAAATAAAGAAAAAATATTTACATATTTTAAAACTATTAAAACTTCTTCAAAAAGCAAAATCAGGCTAAGTTTCCAAAATGATGGCTACTATTTTTTATATCAAAATAAAATATCTAAAAAGAATTAGCTTAAAAACTCGGCATTTTTTTTATTTTAAATACATTAAAATATATATTTCTTTAAAAATTTAAATCCATCTTTGAAACAATAGATGTACAACTAATTAATAAATATTCCACTCAATGTCACTCAAAAACAGTTCAAAAATACTTACATGCATAGTCTTCAATAATGAACGACACACAATATCAGACGCTGCTTTAGGTTCTGTGAAATAACATGCAAAATGTGCATTAATGTCAACACACTATTCACACTGTTGTCTGCATACTTTTGAAAATTGTTGTAAATATCTGGTTCATTTATTCGAAGTCTTAATTTGTCATTCAAACAACCTCATATCATCATATTGGAATTGATATGGAATGCATTTGCTGCTAAAATGAATTCAAATCTCAGTATAATATTAGATAGGAAATTATCCTTTAATTGTTTGAGTACATACCTGGAAGTCTTTCTTGGATATCGGATCTGGTCGAGATAGGTCATCATTGCGTAAAGGAACGATGAGAATTATTATATTAAAATATTCCAGAGCTGTTTAATCTGTAAGTATTTCAAATTTCCTAGTTATATCCGATTGCGAAGTGACATTTTAATTGTTTCTTCTTTTGTGTTTGAATTTACATTTCTTCGTTATATTCCCAGATTGTTATCAATACACCTATTTAATGCTACATTAATATGAATAACTTATTCCGGGTATTATAATCCTTCGCTTGAAGTATTTTATTATTACATATTATCAAAACATGGTCTGAATATTTCAATAATATCCATAAAAGCTTTTTTCTCTAGGCACTTTGAAAGTTTGTGTTGAGTGAATACGAGCGTCTGAATGGATAAAGGCAGTACTTCTGAAAGTTTCCATATTCGCGACCCAAAATTTAATCATAATTTTCATTGCAATTTTCCGTACAATAACAATGTATTCGATTCAATAATACTATACTTTGACGCTAAAGCTACAATACGACTTTAACCCCCTTAAGTGCCACTAGCGTATATAACCATCTCGCTGAGTCAAAACGTTAATTTCCTCGACCGTATATATACGTATTTCTGAAGTACGATCTTTTCTGTGCAATGCTACCCGTAAAATTATATCGAAGGCTTTGAAAAGCAATAAAAGGACCTGGACAATGTTTGCGAAGGATTTACTAATTTCAGATTATTTGCTTCTTTTTTCCTTCCCGCCCCCAATACATCACATACGCGCGCCTACTTGGAGAATGGTTGACATTGGAAAGCGAATCGCAAAACTTCTAATCGGCACTTAAGGGGGATTAATTATAAACCATACAAATTATCAAGATGTTAATTTTTGTATAATTTTTTATATGTGATTTTCCCATGGGGTCACTGGTAAGTATTAAACTTGTTCTTATCCTATTATTGTTAAATTAATTATCAAATTCATTGTGTAGCACTGGTACATTTATACATGTAATATATCAGTGTAAATATGCATTTTATTTTTTATTATGTCAGAATGTTTTGTTTGTTTTCTTTCACCAAATTAACAATTTTTTTTTAATTCCTTTGTTTTCGACTTTTCAATATGCTCGCACCCCTCTCGTGGAGTTGTCATGCCCCCAAGGTCGGCGTGCCCCACAGTTTAAGAAACGCTGGATAAAGAGGAATAGAGAGAGAGAGAGAGTAAACACGCATCTTACATGAAATGGTGATCAAATTAACATAATTTACATATTTCGTCTGACTGAAAGAAAGGTAAAACTAAAATGTCCAGCCAATTTACTAAAATTCTTGATTTGATTGCAAAAGTTCATATTCTCATAGATTGCATATGTAGCGCAGATGCTTCGTATAAGCGAACGTTTTAACTAACATACTTCGTTTATTCCATCACTTCAATGATAATAAATCAATAAATCTTCAATCAATAAATGTTAAAGAAAAGAATGGAAATAAATGATCATCAATGCGCTTAGGACATTAGAGCGAAATGATGTGAGTGTTGGGTTATTTCAAGCAGGGCAGTCTCATAGAAGAATGTGATACAGCCATTAATAAAAGATCAGAGTTGGGTACGATTTATGCAGAGAGTTTAATGAGATCTGATCTAAATTAAGGCAGTTAATATACGGTTGTTGATATTAATGATGATCATTAAAAATCTATATTTGTCTATAACAACGAAAGGTAACAAAAGTTCAAAAATTTCTCAGCTGTCTCTTGAATTTCAGGTATTTACAGATATACATATCTTACGGATTACTGTCTCCAAAAAAATAGTGTTTCGTTTTCAAGAAGGACTGTTGTTTGTATCTCACTTAATTCTACGCTCATAAGAGCCTTTCCAGCACGGAAAAAAGAACATTTATACTATAAAAAGAAAGGAAAACTTTCTAGTCAATGACGAGTTCAATTTAGCCTAAATTCTTTTGTTAAACAATGTAGTAGTGGAATCTAGAGGCACGTTACTTGTCCTCTACATTCCAGAAAGAGAAAAATAGAAAAACAAAGGTTTGATGCAAATAGTATGTATCTTATTGTGAAGGCACACATACTTTTATGTATATTAGAATATCTCTGCGACTTAACTGAGGTGTGGGGTACCACAAAGGCAGTGTTTCTCAAACTGTGGGGTGCGCCTCCTTAGGGGGGGGCGTAATAACTCTACAAGAGGGACACGAGCGTGTTGAAAAGCCGAACACAAAAGATTATTTAAAAAAAATTATTAATAAACCGATTATAAACAAATAAAATACTTTCTGACATAATAAAAAACAAAAATACACATTTAAACTGATATAGTAAACTTACAAACATATCAGCACTGCGCAATGTATTTTATAATTTATTTAACAATATTAAGTTAGGAACAAATTCAATAATTACTAATGATCAAATAGGATTGTCATATTTAAAATTAAAAACAAAAATTAAAACTTATCTTGATAATTTATACGGTTTATAATTAATCTCTTAAATGTCGATTAAAAATTACGGGATTCGCACCCCAATGCCACCGTTTAGCACGTAGGCGAGCGTATATGGTGTATTGAGGGGGATAGAAAAGGAATAAATAAGCAAATCCTCTGAAATACGCAAATCCTTCCAAACACTATCGAGGTCATTTAATTGCATTTCAAAGCCTTTTGAATAATTTTATGAATTGCATTGCACAGAAAAGATAGTACTTCGGAAAGACGTATATATACATCCGGGGCAATTAACACACTGGCTGAGCGAGACTTTTATATACGCCGGCGGCACTATAGAGGTTAAAGTCGTACTGTAGGTTTAGCTTCAGAGTATAATATTATTCAATTCAATACCTTGTTATTGTATGGAGGGGGGCACGATGAAAATTATGATTGAATATCGGGTCACAAATATTTAAAGTTTGAGAAGCACTGTACTAAGGAAAACACCACGTTGAGCAGTGCTTCCCAATCTTTTTTAAGCGGCGGACTGGTCAACATTTGATAATTTTGACAAGGCCCCCTGAAGGAGGCTTTAAATGCTTATATTTTAGATTGTTTTAATTTAATTATTTTAATTTAATTGTATTTATAAACATACCTTCAAAATAAAATGATTACATCAAACAATAAATATAAAGGGATTTCCGTGGAAAGTTGCACAAACCCGAGAGACATACACCACAGTAAATAAAATAAAAATAACTCTTAATGTTCATTGGGTGGCCCGGTACTATTTGATCCATGGACTGGGGATTGGAGGCCACGTTGGCGTGGAGTGGAAATTTGAAAAGTAGAGAACCAGATCCGGTGTCATTCTCATTAAATAACCTTGATTCAAAGTTACAAGGTCCGTCACTAATAGTTCTCGTTAGGTTCGTAATAACGTTAATAAACACTCATTCATTCGAAGACTGCATAAGGTTTATTGGCAAGGGATCTCGTAAACATTGGTCAAAGGATACCTGTGCTAGAACCTGATTTTCCAAGCCTCCATACCATGCCAATGTGAGGAATTTGAACCCCTAGAGATTCAACATGCACCAGTCCCTATAAACAGAGGCCCTTCAGGACTCGAATCCATGACTCGCGACAACACCAGTTAACCCTTTATCTACCGACGGTATTTATTAGTACCACTGACTTTAAAGTTACATAAAGTAACCATTTTTATGAATATTTTGACGATACTTAGCAGGAATATTCTTTTGAAATCCACTCGTTCAAGATATGTGGCAGCACGGGTTCTACGATGCGTATTTTAGCGGGGAAGGTGAATAGTTTTATAGCAGAAATTGCGTTTTCAGCTGACGAAGTTTCCAGCGGATTCAGAAGATTATCATTTTTCTCCCGAAAAAATAGTTAATGTCAAAATTTAGGTATCTCATTCTTTTTGTATGTTAATGAAGATCTTAGAAAATGATTTGACTATTTATTTTAGGTGAATAGTGTATATAATTAATTTTACCGTTAAATAACTAATTAATTAATTAGCTCTAACAGATTAAATTTCCCAAAGTTGAGTATTTTGGTTATGTATATCCCTTAATTTTCAATGCAGTAATTAAAAAAAAACATTGCATGAAAAAAATTCAGTAAATCATAATGCGGTAGATAAAGGGTTAAGAGCTTGCGGCCATGACCACTTCGTTATAAATTTTCACACTAATTAAATATTTAATGTGGATTTAATACGGAATCAGAAATATAAAAAAAACTGAGAGCCTTTATTTGTTTGAATGATATAGAAAAATATATCAATGAGCAAAAACCATAAGTGGATATTTTTCGCAGTGGATTTGTTGCACAAACTTATATTAGGAATTAATATTTTAATAAGACAAAATACAAGGTGTCCAGTATTATTGGGACAAACTTTAAGGGAAGGTAGGGGACATCACAAGGATTCAGATTTTTATAGCTACCCATGATCGGAAACGTCATGGAAAAAGAGCATGCCAGGTACAAGAAGCACACAAGACTGAGATCATCTGAAACATTAATTGGTCAAACATATTACATGTGCTGTGGTGGTGCTCTTTGAAAATGGTATGGATATAAGCCTTTGCTTTGAAACCACGATGAACACTACTCTGAGATCCTTCTACTGTAGCAACGACGGCTCGTATGCTGGTACTCGGATTCATTTGAGTGGTAACCAACATATTTTGTTCCATTTTGGGAGTACGCGTCACTCGTAGCCACCTTCACTTTGCCTATTACCTTGCAATGATCCATATTAACACAAACTGTGTTTAAAGTTAGTAAACATCTGACAATCCTGTGTCTCTCTCTGTGGGTACCTTTTGTGATAATATCTTTCTGCTGCTTATGCATTTCCTTCTACCAAACCATAAATCAGGGGCACATATTCCAAATGACTCTGTTAATGTAGGTGTGTGCCCTCCCATGATCTTGTGAACAACGCCACCTAGGGACGAACAAAGACATTTCCAACCATGGGTTGCTTTGCAAATCTGAATCCTTTGATGTCCCCTACCTCCTCTTTAAGTTTGTACCAATATTCCTGCGACGCTTTATATGCAACATTAATTCATGAAAAACTAGGTAGGAAAAAATTGCTATTTTATTTCCGTTATACGTAAGCTTTTTAAGTTATTGTGAAAAGTTATAATGATAACATATTATAACTTTTTACAATAACTTAAAATACTTGTGACACACTTATAAGTCTTTAATTGCTCAATAAGCATGAATTTTCTACAATGTAAATAAAAGGAAAACAAATCTTAGAGCTAATTGTGATTGTCTTTATTTTAAAGAAAATTTATTCTTAAAAATAAACGTGCATATGTAAAATCAACGATTTATAGAAATTATTTCATAAATACTGAAAAATAAAATAAAAAACACTCTATACTTTTCTGTTAAAAAAAATTCTGTTACATTTACTAATATTTTCTGTTACTTTTCTGTTCCTGTTTCTGTAGGTTTCTTCCTCAAATTCGTTTCTGAACAATTTAGAAATGATGAAATAGAAAGACATTGTTTGATGAATTGCATTTTCAAAATGAAATCAAGAGTATTTCAGAGATGATACTTACCTAAATACCAGAAAATCTTTTTTTCCATGCAACATTTTTTTTAGTTCAAAAAATGATTCTGTTATATTTCAATTAAATACTAATTTAAATTACTAAATATATCATGTAAAAAAATTTCTAAGCATTTTGCATTCTTAATTAAAACACAAGCGTATTACTTACAGTGAATTATATATTTGATAGATATTTTTCAATGTAAGTAGAAATTCAATGTTTTTGTGCTCAAATTTTGTTTGGCTCAATTAAATACAAAACAAACTGGGCTGTTAGAACAATATTAATAATTTAAAAAAAAAGATTGTAGTTTTATAAGTTTATTGACAGCTTGTAGAACATACACATTTCCATTTTTAGGCATTCCTTAAATTTAAAACATTATTCAGAGTTTTGAAATGACATTCACTGTGTTAAATGGTAAAATCAAATTCATTAGCTTGTTTTTTAAAGAGGAATAATTTAATTTCCCTAATGATCAGAACACATAAAATATTTCATAGATTTTTTTTGCTGCTTAAATACTTCTTTTTTGACTAAATAACATCTACATATTTTTAGAGTAGGGAGTTTAAGAAATTTAAGGTAACGGATACATAGGGAATTGAAAATTGAAATAGAATTGGTACATTTCTCAGGAGAAATCTAACACGAACCATTCCGTCTAATCCAACAAAGATATTCGCTTCTTTTCCCCTTGGAATTTTTCACTATACACAGGGTGAAATTCTATTTTTAGAGTTAATAAAAGTTTACTTAATGTGTCCAGAAACGTTATTATACGTAACAAATGTAGCGAGAAAATATCTGGAGAGTGTTTAAATTACACACGAAGAACAAATAAATATAAATATTCCCTGACAAAAAGAACTAAATCGAAAACCAATCATTATATATATATATATATATATATATATATATATATTATAATTAGCATTTCAGGGAATTTTAACTCGATAAGTGTTGTACTAACTATTGTTTAAGATAGAAGTGAAGGTTTCACTGTTGATTTTTGATTAAGAATTGGTATTTTAATATTGGATGTCAGTATAAAAGTTGGCTGTTAGTGTTATACATTATATACTGGATGTAGAAATTCCTACAAATAATCTGAATTTAACCAGTCAGGATAAGGGCCTACAGGAATACATACGGTTTGTCGTTCCATGATATTGCTTTTCCCATTTGTTGTAGTCCCATGACTGTCATGCGATTATTAAATCGATTTGTCCAGGAAGATCATTCACAACGTCCTACATGATCTCAGTGCCCAAGGCCATTAACGCCCTCGAGGAAAAGCATGTTGTCCACACGGCAGTGAGAGCCACGACACGTTCTCTGAATAAGGAATATGGATCATTTCTAGAACAAGTGCCCATGCGGACAGGAGCAACTGGCATATCTCCGTTCTCAGCTATTAAAATTGATTCACGTGGAATGATATAGCCATATGTGTCATCCCAGCTCAGTTCAACTCTATGTTCAGCTGTAATAGAGCTGTTGTTTCTGCCAGAGGCGTCAGATTTGGATAATAAATTCTCCATGATTTCTATTTTCCACCATTGCAAAAAGCAACGATAGATTTAATCATGAATTTTATAAATAACCAAACATGGAATAAATAATCTGTTGCAAACAAAAAGCAGAATTATTTTTATTCCAATTTATTACAAGTTCTCTGCGCAAAAATTGTAACAAAAATAAGCCTCTTGTGGAGAGGGACAGAAGACAATTAAATTTTAATGATGGAAAATAAAGTTTTCCAGTTTTATAACATTTATATAATTTGTAAACTTAAATCCGTGCGTGGATAATTTTAGTCGGCATTACTTGTTGATTTATTACACACATAAAAATCTCGCACTAAATATAAACTCAATTTCTGTAAGTTCTCTCAGTTGTGCTCTTCTGGTAAGTATATCATATATAAACAAAAGAAAATACCATTTGCTTTGTTTATTAATCTACTAGAATAATTTTAATGAGGGAACTATACCAAAGTTTCGTCGAAGAAAATAACTGATAAAACAAAATAACTTTGTATACATTACCAAATGGAATATTGGTCTTCAATGACTATTTTAATTTATAAACGGCTTGCGCTGTATACGTTTCATTCCTTTTAAAAATTATATCTTAATCCAAAAAAAAAATTTTTTTTTCTTCAATTTTTAAGGATACTGCTGTTAAATGAAAGTTAAAATTTTGATTTGATATTTTTATTCTTGATTTAATATTTTTGTTACTTTAAAAAGGCTATGTATGATCTGAAATATAGTTATTAATGGAATTAAGAACAAAATATGTTTTCAAAAATAAAAGTTCTGAAACAGTTTAAGGTATTTATACTCGATTTTTCTGTTCTGAATACGCGATTCAATTTATGATTTAAGAAAATGTGCTTCATAATCAGAAAGATATTATATTCCAAAATCATTTTGAATTGACTGATGCATTGTATAAAATAAATATAATCTTTAAGTATTTCTTAAAGATTTATCTATAATAATATATAGATAACGTAAATTGCAATGGATGTATAATGCAATGTACAACAAATATTCTTCTTAGTGCTATATATGAAATTAATGTAGTCCCCCCTCTCTTTAAAGTACATAATAAGAACAAACTCTTTCTAAAATTGAAACTATAATAAAATTTGTTTTTGTTTTCAAAATTAATTTAATAAACATTTTATTGACTAAACTACAAAATCTATTTGTTTACAGTCATTAAAAATGTATTTAATTTAGTTTTATATATGTTCCTTCAACAACAAGACAAATTACCCTACTGATTATTGTATAAATATTGCTAACTGTTAAATATAATTAATTGCTTTCATAAATTTGTTTCGAGTAAGTGAGTATTATTTTTTTAATCGAGTTTCATTTTATTTGCGGAAATTAAGTGTAATTTCTCAGCATTTGTATGAAGAATTTGCGCGTCAATTTATAAATGATATAACCAAAAAAAATTTTAAGACACAAAATATCTCTCGCATTAAAAAACAAAACAAAATGAATGCATTTATTCAAATACTTGCGTCTTAACATCGAAACATGCCCTCAAAATTTAGAAACAAATGTGACAGGATTTTGCTAAAGTCCGGAAAGTAAGATTATATTACTCAACATTCAAGGCCATGCAGATATTTGTTACAAGATCGAAGTGATGCTCAGAAACTTCTTCCAGATCATTTAGGAGCAAGAGAATCTATCGCGTGTCCACTTTCTCGCATCATCCGAACGATTTCGGATGCAAGTGTGTTCACTCACCGATGCTTCATTGGCGCATGACTACCAAAACGATCGCTATTTACCCTCTAGTGAGCTCAGAGATATCGATGGGATATTTCAGAAGTACTTACCTACAATTTTTCATAGGTACTTTTCAAGTCAAAACTACTTATGAATCTAAGGACTATGCTTCTTGAAAACTATTCTTGAGATTCAATTCCGTGACTTGAGTTGGAGAGACGTTTCCGAGATTAGGTCACATCATACAGCCTTACAAATAAAAAAAAATATCTTTTATCCAGAGTGTACATGGGATTTCTGTTCTGAAAGTAATGATGGGAGAATTTTCTCTTCTTGGGTTGAATATGCATCCTTAATGTTAATTCTCTAAATTATATAATGAATAATTTGTTCTAAAGTGAGAGTGGACATTAAATCGATTGTAGTTGACTGGTGGACCGCCAATACATTTTGGGGGGACCGCCTGAAGATTAGGAGTTTTAATTATACATTGAAAAAATCAAGGTTGGCTGACAGTGTGGAGACTAAGTCTTTTACTGACTATGACTAAGAGCACTAAATTTAGATAATGTTTTATTTATTTATTTTTATTTATTTTGAACTGTTTCGTAACAAATGCATCATTTGATATTATTATATCATATTTTTAAAAAATATTTATTTTTATTTCGAGATGTATATATTTCTAAAAGAGAGCCTTTGTACTAATGCAATGCATAATTTTCTTCTTTTTCTTTTTTTTTTTGAAAAAAAAAGTTATAAGTTTAAAAAAAAAAACTATTTTAAATTTTCATCTAGTAATACAATATATATTTGAAACATCATTTAAAACCACTATTTAAAACACTATTTTAAAAAGTTTACACATATTTGTTGCCAAATATTTAAATAATAAGAAATACCTTTTAATTGAAATTATATTTCAATAAAGATATTTTATTATGTTTAAAGTGAGGATTATAGCTCTAAGCAAATTCCGTCAAAAAATATGTTTTGAAACATGAATATTAATAACTAGAGAAAAGTCCCACACGCACGCTTACATACACACACGTGTTTGAATGTAAATGTGTAAATGAGAGATGATGAAATCCAAATTCGTATGAAAGGAAAATGCTAGATATATATATAATAATTCCCTCTAGTATCCTTTTTATTAACTCTTTGTACTAATATTTAAAATAACTCGAATTCTTTGGTCTAAAAATGACATTGTAATCTTAATCGTAATCGGCTAGTCCGAATTCTCTTTCCCTCCCATTCTATTCAATCAGAACTACTATTACGTAATAATCACGCGCTTGCACTGCTCGTATAAAAGCAAAAATCTTGTGTAATTGCTCTCTTTTGTCTGTGCTTGCCTTCATCATTTAATTCAACTGGCTGCCGCGCGTTCTGTGTTTGTCTTTGTCTGTGTCGTGCCTTCTATCTTTATATTTATGTGTTTCTAGATGCAATAAACTGGATTGATGTTCCAAACGGCCTCATCAGTAGTACTGAATACGTAACATCAACCAACATAGAAAATGTATCTAATATACAGCCATCGGCCACGACCTATCCTTTGGGGTTCGCTACAATAATAACATCCACTCGCCACGTCTTACAATTATTTTTTCTACCTAGCAGAATTATTACAGAATCATTGCATGTACACAAAATATTAACAATTAAGCGTAATCGAACGATACAGGAGGGAGAAACAGTAGTTCAAACTCTGTAAATATATATAAAGTTAGAGAGGGAATTTTTTATTTGAAATGTCACTTGAATGTTCGTTGGTTGTGAGAAAATCGCCTTATTTCTCATAAAAGAGAAGCCAAGTTGCAAGGGTAAGATTAGATAGTGACAGAGAATTCTGACATATTGAGTGTTCGGTTGGTCATTCCTTGATATTGCTACTCACACTGATAGGAATCTAATGGCTCTCAAGCAAATGTAGAATTGATGGGTTCAAGAGGTTAACGAGACCTTGGAAGCGTCCTTTTTTAACAAAGTAGCGCAAAACCGCTTGCTGTCTTTCTTGACTAACAACCTCAAAACAGAAAATGTTTGACTCCTGCTCTGTTCTGTACGTTCTCTAGATATCCAACTCATTGAAAATATTTGGTTTCGGGTTGCTGAGAAATCGTTTAACCGGTTAGAACCTATTCAGCTGTCAGAGACGGCAACTGTGTGTACTGATTCCGGATCTTGTATACCTATACACTGGCAACAAATCTAATTATATTTCCTTTTTAGTATGCTGTATATGTGAAATAAATAAATTATATTAATTTCTATCCATCCCAGTTTTTCAATTTTAACGTTCAGTAGTCTTTATACACAATGATGTAACGGAAAATATTAAGGCTCCTTACAAGCTCAGATCTTAGGCCTCAAACCCAAAAACGAACTTTGCGTCAGTCAAACTTTGAGCCACCCCTAAGGTCAGTGGCCCTTCCCGAAATGCGGGGGTGTACGTCATACCACTTATTATATATAAACATGCGTATGAGCGTTTCACAATACATAGTATAATTTTTATACATATAATTCTTTTTCTATTTTCTAAATTAGAGGATTATTTAAAAATCACTGAGAGATAAATTCAAGAAGTAAGTTTATTTGTTTAAATGATATTATAGGAGAACTACGAAACTAGCGAAGTTCAGAATCTTAAGAAGTCATCGTAAATGCAATCTCATAAATATCTAGCTTTCTTCCCGAAAATGTTACTTCAATTTAGATCTATGCTATAATCTATTTATGTTAATCAGAGAACGCAATCTATTTAAATCTATTAACATCTGTTTTCCACATTGCTAATTTAATATCTGAGGAAAGCGTAAAGTTATTCTTTGAATTTTTAAATAACTTTCAGCTAGTTATTTAAATTTCTTCATCTAATGTTTTAGATCTTTAGATGCGCTAGCACAGTTATCTAATATACCCTTATTAGCAACCTTCCTCCTTTATTATATATGATTGACACTCAACGAAGCTCTTTGACCATTAGAAACAATCTACTCTTCTTTATCCGTTTTGTAAATCTAATTAAGCATGCATTACTTGTCAGTACAAAGTACTTTGAATTGAAACCTACAGAAGCAAAAACATTAGTAATTTAACAATAAAATATAATTTACATACACAGACTTGTACCATCTAAATGTTTAAATATTTTTCACAAAATAATCAATATACTATTAGTTATTTAGACAGAATATTCTATATAAGTAATCAAAGTTATTAAACTAATCAACCTTTGTGATAATATAAATTTGTACTTGTGCATTCTTAAAAATATTTCATATTTAGTGATTTGGAAATATTTTTTTAATTACAGGGGAAAAGCTATAATAAGAAATACAAATTAATGAATAATTTTTTTACAAAAAAAAACTTCGATTCAAATAGCTTTCTCTGAAAAATGTATAATATTTATTGTTTGCATTCCTTTTTTACTTCTGTAATTATAAAAAAATATTAGTTGTAATTTGCTTAAAAAAATTAAAAGTACAGTATACTATTAGAAATAAAATTTTTATGTATTTTTCCTGTATATTACAAATAGGTTTGTTATGAATTAGTGACAGTAAATAATTAAACAATTAGTAAACACAATTAATATACATTTAATAACAGCAAATCTTACCAATTAGTGCAAATATAATTTTAAATGATTATATTTAAATTCTACAAATAAAACATAAGTAGCAGACAATTAACTATTCTTTCTCAATAAAATAAGTGATAATATGTAAAAAAAATATATTTACAATTTGAATAAAAAATTTTTATATTCAAATTTAAAGTAATCATATACTTATAATTGAATAAGTTCTATTCTATTTTCTCTAGTCAGATACGTACATTTGGAAGTCTCTAAATGTAAGTAATAATGAATAGTCATTTAGATTGTTTAAATTCTAGAATTATTTAATTATAAGTATTCCAATTACACTCATAGTATTTCATCTTGTCTGGTATTTTTTACATGAAGTGAGTGTGAGTGAAGAAATTAAAATACCTCAAGCCGAATTAAATGAAAGAAAATTTATGTATATTTGATACATGTAAGAAATATACCGTATGGTGGGAGGATATGAATTTTTTTCCGTAATTCACCATGGCAAGAAGTTAAAAGAGAAAGAAACAGCGTAAAAATGCTCATTTCCCCACTTAATGACTTTCATTTTTGCATTTCTTATCGACTGTTAAGAGCAAGTTTTTACGAGTGAAGTAATTAAAATAGATTCAGGTGATTTTTACGGGGGTTTTCATTGCAAACATAATGATTTTTTTTCCAGAGAAGGCTTAAATACATGGCCAGTTTTAATGGAAATGAAATAAGGTGAAAAAAAACAATATTTGGTATAAATTAAAATCTGTTGATCTGAGAAAATCCTGGGATTAATACTGAACCCCCAAGCAATTTCAATCTTATAATAAAGAGAAATATGAGCTAACGGCAAAAATTAAAGTTTTTTTTCCGACAAGTAATTAACAATCATCACACATGCCAGATTTTGTCTGATATTGCTGAGTCATTTATTTGTTAATCTTTCACTATGTATCTCCTCCCTGATATTTTAATATTTTCCCCTGCAGTTAAATGATTGTAATTAAGGATAAAGTCTCCTTAGAAAACTCTGTCTTCCTGTGATAATTTTATGTATATCTTACTTATTTATTCATAAGGATTATTAAAAAAAAATTAAGCAGATAAATTTAAATTTCCCAGATTAAAATTATATCATTGACACATATTCAAACTGAAGTATAGACAATTAAGGGACTTTATCTCTTATCATTGAAAGGGAAATGTCCATTCATAAGAAATGGAATTCAGTATAATTTGTATTATTAATATTACTTCGTATATCCGAAGAAAAATAATTATTTAAAAGTGTCTTTTATTGTGATTGTAATACAAACAGTTTCCGTACACAGTGATGGTAAAGGCAAATTTGTTTCTTCTATCTACTGGATAAGCAGGAACATAAAGCGGATCGATTTATTACCACACATATTTTTAATTTAACAAAACAATTGTGACATGGCTTTATCGCGCATTCTCACTAATCCTCTTGGGGAATCTTTGGGGCTAGAATAGCTTTATTTCAATCCAACTCTCTCAAGAAGGAACCACGATAAGTAGATTAGTTAATGGATATACGAGGGTTGGGGCATAAGTCATGGCAACTATTTTTTTTCTTGTATATATGTGAACGGATCACAAACGTATATGTGTCGTGTGGAAATTCTGTACGCATAGTGTAGGATAGCTGGTTGTAGCTCAACGAGGGCTGTGAAATCAGTCAGTTGGTGAGTGTCGTGCGAGATGGAAAGAACCCGTGTTGAGCAGCGCGCTTACATCAAAATAGCCGTTCTCCAAGAGAGAAATGCGATGGAATGTCACAGTGAATTAGTGGAAGTTCTTGGGAATAATGTGCCCTACCATACCGTACAGTAGCACGGTGGATTGAAAAGTTTCAGAAAAGACGTGTGTCAACCAGTGATGAGCAACATTCGGGACGACCGGTCATTGTACGGACTGACTTGGCACGTGCCGTCATGTTGTTACTATGTTGTTGTTACTAATGCCACCTGATCGGCAAAGGCCATATCAAAGTCCATGAAATTCATCATGGTAAAGGGCTAAGTGACGCCTGTCGTTAGCCGTAGCTTTCAGCACCATACAGGTGACAGTACGATTTGGCCCGATTCCACCCCAATTTAGAGGGAGAACACTCTGGGGGTGGTCAGAGGCCTTCCCGAAGGAACGATAGATGCCGACACCATCTATATCCACCTCCACAATTTAGGCATGAAACTGAATTGGAGGGAAATTTTCTCTAGTTTCCTGCACTCGTGAATGAAGCCCACAAGACTTTCGGACCCACTGATTTAACGAGAACGTGCTCCGCGTGTACTCGGAGAGTATTTCGCGGTACGGGCATCGAACCCAGGCCTTCCGGTCCGGAGTCCGGTGCTCTAACCACTAGGCTACCTACGGCCCACGTGCCGTCATTGAGCAGCTAATGGATTACATTAAGGGTCATGGACTACATTAAGGGTCTATAGGCCTAGGTTTGTCATGTCAACTTTATGAGTAATATGTTGTAATTCTTTTGCACCGTGAAGGCCATATTGACCTGTATACTACCGTAATAAATTTGTGTGTTACGATATTTAGGTGCTATTCATTGTCCACACATGTAGTTAACACCTTGAACTTTCGTCTGTATATGTCACATTTTCCAACCGGACTGGTATTTTCAAGAAAAAAAAAAACAGTTGCTTTGACTTTTGCCCCAACCCTCGTATATTGGAACCTTAACATTCGCGTGAGAGTAAGATAGAAGCCAGAGAGTTAAACAGAAGTTGAATAGAGGTCGGATAGAAGCCGGATAGTAGAATAGAAGTTGGATAGTAATAGAATAATAGTAGAAGATTAGAATACACACACACACACAAGAAGAGACGGACAGCCGAGATGCTGCTGGCCGTGAGATATTGGTAAGAGATTAATTATAGAACGAAATTTAGCTTATTAAGGAATCTACAGTAGATAAAGATTCTGAGGTTAATTTCTCATTAAGATAGTGAGTAGGATTTCAGGTGTTATTTTACTTATAGAATTGATAATTACGTGGTATCACTCCTGATCTGATTCCTCTAGTAAGACTTGTGTTACGTTGATCAACATATATTTAGACAATAATAAATTAGATTTATTATGGAGAATTTGAGTGATCAATCATTTATTCCTACAAATCTAGGTCGCGTAGATGAAGACATGATACCCCAAGGCCGCGGGGTATCACACAATTAAAAATGTAAAATTCTGGATACAAACAATGTCTTAACCCGCGGTCACTCGCGCCTGTTTTTCTACCGTCGTTACTCGCGGGGTGTAGAGAACACCCCAAACTCTTAACACGTGTATTTAAATAAGAAAAAAAATTTTAAGTCTCAATTATGATATATATTTCTGAAGTATAAGAGGATTTTTGTATTATACAAACAAAATTGTTAAATTTATTGCATTCAAATGAGGCTAGCATTAATTTAAACTAAACCTACAAAATTTTCATTTTAAAGTACACAATTTTATATTTTTTCATAAACCACAAGTAAAACGTATTACCAGTAATAAATATACTTTATATTTAATGATAAGGATAGTAAAAAGTAGAAAAATAATATTTAAATCATTTTTCAAACATTCAGAGCAGACTGTATTCATATGCTTTAAGCACATATTTTCTTACATTGAAGACAAAAACAAATAATTTTTACATCTTTTACCCGTGGACAAGCAGTGCAACACCCCTTTTTTAGGGGGATTAATGCTCTTTTTAGTATATTCTGTGTCAGTAAAGCTTCTTTTGAGTGTTTTGTTAAGGTTTGGGAAATCCGATCTCATATCCCACTGTGGCTGCACAAGATCCATTCTTATCTCCTCTAATAATATTGAATGTCTCGTTTATTTTCAGGAAGAACCGAATGATAGACAAAGGAAGCATTAATTCCTGCGTTATTAAGTAGATGATAAAATATTCGCAATGGCCAAAGGTTACATATTCGCGATACATAATATATACTGCACATTTCATCAGTGGTATCAACACCACCTGTATTATAAAAATTTACGATTTCAAGTTTCATCTCTCCAACTTTGGTTACGAAATCACGCAGTCATCGAATTCACTTAGTTCATTTTTTCAATCTGTTGATACAGTATCTAATAGACGACAAAGTCACTATTTCTCCGTTTCCCATGGAGTTCTTGTCATAATTTCTAGAAAATGTTTTGAAATTTTTTTTAAAAAAAATTGTATTTTACAATTATTTTATAGAATTGTATTATTTTTATACAACATTTATTGAAATTTTAAATAAAATATTCATGCATATTAATATATTTGAAAAAAAAAATGTAAGCGGAAAGAGTAAAACGTACTTTTCCGTAGATGCTTCGAGTACGAAAATATAACTCAATCACTCGCGGGGTGTTCTCAGCACCCCAAATAAACATTTGAAGGTCGTTACATTCCAATCGTTCTAGCGAGATTGATTACATCAGGTCTGAAGGTTCAATGACCTAAAATGGCAGCTACAGAAAAAATCGTGGCTCTGCGCATTATTTTTAGAATTGTAGGAGGTTTTTCTTGTTGCTGGGGTGTACAGAACACCCCGCGCGAGTGATCGCTGATTAAATTATCTAATGCTTTGTTATCCATTGAAATAAAAATTAAATTTATAGAAGATAATCAGACAATAGAGATATAACCACCGTTGTGAATAAGGAAGGAAGAGAAAGAATCACAAAAGTATTGAAAAATACTCAATAAGAGTATTTTTCCTCTTTCTTTTCATCCAATACCCGTTATTACTCTTCCAAACAGTGTTGAAATAAAAATTATAGTCCAGTCATACCTCATCTAATCATCTCAAAAATATTTCCCAAAGCAGACTATCAGTATAAGATGTATGATCGCTAATTCTAATGAATAAATGACCTTTTAACCATGATTTTTATTTCTGAGCTACGTCATTATCTATAAGTTTTGTAGTCTCATTGAAAGAAATTGAAATTAGTTGTGGAGTAAAAGTTTTTTTTTATAGTAATACTAACTCCCAATTGGCCTTAAGTTCTAAGTAATAACAGCTACTTATACAAAATTTTATATTTTATAATTGTTCCCTTAAAGTTTTACAATAAAAGATTAGAATTTCTATTAAATTACTTAACATGAATCACATGTATGTTTGACCTAATATGTATATGTATATTATTCATATTTTTCGAGCTTCTTCATTGTAATATTTCTGTTAATTTTCCTGCATCACACAAAAGACTTAAAGGGTTCTTGATGCATATCACATAATAATGAATGCATCATTATAAGTACGTGTCAGCGAAATGATAAAGTAATATGTTTCCAATCATAATTTTTTAAAGAAAAATAAAGACAGTCTAAATGTTAATAAAGTATTTTTGGATGAAATAGTTAATCGATGTATTTGAAAAAGAACTTACAAGTTCCATATTAATTTTCATAATATGCATTTCTAACAGTTTAAGCAAGAATCTTTAATAAATTTCATCACATTATATAATAGCTTATAATTTTATATTAATTTAAAATCGTTTTTAATGTGAAGAAGCTTGCAATTAAAGTATAACTTAACCTGCTATTTACTTCAGTTCAAACGAAACTGTCTTTAGAACTCGTTTCCCTTTAAGGTATCCGACTACGTTCGGAACCATGATTTTAAAAAAGCGCATAAATGTATAATTTTCATGATGTTTAGTGTCACTTAGATTTGAATACATGTATAAAATTATTTTAAAGACATTATGACAAAAAAATTATTTAAATACAATATTTCTGCAAAAAATTAACTTAGAATAACCTTTTTTCCAAATGTTCTCCTTTTGTAAAAAAGGCTTCAGTTGTATTAATATTTTGCCTGTATATAGCTCAGACCTCTGTACGGAGGCTCAACTATGATGTTTAAAAATTCACATTATTTTCAGAGTTACCACCATTTGAAATAATTATCGGCGTATTTTCTTAAAATTTCTCACTTCTATTTTCGTAAAACATGGATAAACCGACTTCCAAGTTATGCACTTCAAAAATTCTAGTTGGGCCTCTGTACAGAGGTCTGAGCTATATACAGGCAAAGTATTAATACAATAGAAGCATTTTTCACAAAACAAGAATATTTTGAAAATGGGTCATTCTATGTTCATTTTTTGTCAAAATATTGTACTTAAATAATTTTTTATTGTAATATTATTCTTAAAATAATTTTATATACATTTTCTAATCTAAGTGACACTAAATATCATAAATATTATCCATTTATACGCTTTTAGTGCTTGATAATTTGTACGGTTTATGATTAAAATCATATTGTAGTTTTAACGTCTAAGTACATTATTATTGTATAAATGGGGAGAGAGAAACAATTTGGTGGGAAATTGGGTCGCAAGTATTGAAAGTTTGAGAAACACACTGTTCTAAGATATTATTTGATGGAAAAGCGTTAAAACGTTATTTTTAGCCTACATAAGTATGATGCAGGGAAGAAACATTGAAGTAAAACATTTAACAGCGAACGCGTATACTCCATTTGGCATAGGTGGAATTGTAATTAAAAAATTGTGATTACTGTGTTTTATATTTGTGTGATTTTTCAACCTATGCTATTGTAGATTTATTACTTTGTGTTTATTTACTCCTTTTTAGAAGTAAAATTGATGTAATTGCTTGGTAATACAGAATATAATACAATTTATTCCAAAAGAATTTGCTCGTTAATTTTGTAGATTTTTTCTGCATTTGAAAACGATTAACCACGCAGCCATTAAATTTGCCCCATATCTAAAAATTTTACATTAATTAAATTCACAATAAATAGTTCTTCTGATTCATGCATTTACCTTTACAATAAACACTTTGAAAGGATACATCGCTCTAATTTACATTTGTGTAAAAGAAGTTTTGACATTCACTCAAATGTCTTTAAAAACCTTTTCTAGCACATTATGTTTTGTATATTTTCAATGATAGACGAGACTTTTACAAAATTAATTGTGCTTGTGTTAAAGGGAAAAAATAAATATTAAGGTATGTCCCCTTAGAAAATTAATCTAGTAGCTAATTTACCACACGTCGCTTTTGGCTTGCAGCACTGAAATTTCACTTTGGGCATTGAAAAGTTTTTCTGACAGCTTTTATATTTTCAAAAAATAATCTGCTGTAAATAATTTTTTACCACGATGCTGTACACGGCTAGTTTTAAATGATATGACAGTTTTTTTTTAAGAAAAATGCATGATGGTTCGCTGTTATGTATGAAATTAATTTTCTTGATACTGAGCGGAAATTGACATGTTTATGGAAATAACTATTTTAATTTAGGGAGGTTATAGGCGTAAAAGTCAAGAACAAAGAGGTAATACTTAATTGTTTTTATTTATTTTTTCAAAAAGGAAAAATCAGGAATTTATAGTGTAATAAACACAATATTCTCGTTTTAGAATGTGTTTTAATGAAACGAATGTAAAAAGATGAATTAACTAAAATAGAATTAATTTATATGAGACTAATTATAAAAGTTGGAATTACCATATGGTTTTACATCACCATAAGTAAAATCATTAGTTTTATAAAAGTTAAATGTTTCAGACAGAGTAATGAGAGCTAAAAATTCTAAAATAAATAAGAGACACAGAGAATATAAAAAAAAATTATTATAACTCCAGAAAAAATAAATTGATTCTTACAAAAACGAATTAGAAATGAAAAGATTCTTCTTACTAAGGCAATCAAAGTCATAATGGGATATTAATAATAGATTTTTTGTGTATCAAAATATCCTATAAAATTCAGTTCTTTTTCAACTTTATTTAAAACTATTAAGGTATCCGACTACATTCGGAACCGTGATTTTAAAAATGCACATAAATGGATACTTTTCAGGATATTTAGTGTCACATAGATTAGAATACATATATAAAATTGTTTTAAGGACATTTTGACAAAAATAATTATTTAAATACAATATTTCGGCAAAAAATTAACTTAAAATAAGCCATTTTTAAAATGTTCTTCTTTTGTGAAAATTGCTTCTATTATTATAATATTTTGCCTGTATATAGCTCAGACCTTTGTACACAGGCTCAACTATGATTTTTGAAAAATGCACATTATTTTCAGAGTTACAACCATTTGAAATAATTATCGGCGTTTTTTTTTAAATTTCTCCCCTCTGTTGTCGTAAAACATGGATAAACCCCCTTCTAAGTTATATATTTCAAAAATTCTAGTTGAGCCTCTGTATAGAGGTCTGAGCTACATACAGGCAAAATATTATTATAATAGAAACATTTCTTACAAAACTAGAATATTTTGAAAATGAGTCATTCTATGTTCATTTTGTGTCAAAATAGTGTACGTAATTAATTTTTTATTGTAATACTATTCTTAAGACAATTTTATATATATTTTCTAATCTAAGTGACACTAAATATCAAAAATATTGTCCATTTATACGCTTTTGCAAAATCATGGTTCCGAACGTAGTCGGATACCTTAAGAGTACTTTTTATAAGAATTGTTTTGCTGAGTAAGTTCCGAATTGTGTTGGAGTTACTCAACAGCTATATTTTGAAATATCATTAAGATATTCCATAGAGTCACAAATACAATCTAGAAATTCTCGTTTTGGTAAGAATTTATTGAAAGTTACAATAACTTTAGACTTATCAATACATGATTAAAATTCTCAAACAAAAGAAAGTCTTTTTTGAGTGCTAAAGTAAATTAAGATACGGTACGAATATAACATATGCTTAAACATAACACACGGCATTTTCTCCAATCGACTGATCCAGCATTATGTAGTGCAACTCTGACTTGAATGTATTTAAAATTTGCTCTCTTTAACGGAGAAGACTCGGAAATTTCCAATTCTCATGAAGGCGCTTATTAGCTTTTCACGGTACTTTGGGTTCATTGCGCATATTCTACTTCTTTTGTGTCTAACGAGGAATTGCTATTCAAACTTTTCAACTCCTCCAGTTAAAGTTTGCACTCATGATTACATCAAGTTTCTAAGCGCCACTTTTGATTTTGTTTGTTTAACCCGTGAAATACACACACTTCATATATAAAACCATTCATCCAATTATTTTACAATTAATTTTTTGAACTTTCTAGAAGAGAAATTTCATTGAAATGAGTAGTGATTCAATTTGAAGCTTTACTTACCTGTACAGATGAAAACTTCAATTTTTATTTATATATTGTTCTTCAAAATATGTTATTTTAATGTATTTATTGTAATATATTAGGATCCAAAGGCATCTGCAATAATATACCTTATGATTCGAATTATATTTTTAACTTCTTTTTTTAGCATGACATACATTTTTGTCTGCAGAAATGCTTCTCTATTGTCCATTCAAGTATTAAGACATTTTTAATCTACTTTAAAATAATAATTTTAGAAAAATGTAACACATTTTGTGTATGTTTTTTTTAGACATGAAATGTTTTAAATAATTTTTTTTTTATGAATTCATATGACATTTTTTAAATTTCTCTTTTGTAAAATTATTTCAAACTTTACATAGAATTTCTGTATAATTGTGAAACATTATCTTGTATCAAATATGTCATTATATACAGTAAATAAACTCATTTGGGGATTTTTTTTTATCAGGAAATTATCTGTGAAGTTAACAATTTTTAAAAACAAATGTATAATTTGAAATGGAATTTTGAAATGCGTATTAAAAGCACATTGAATTGAGTTCAATGTTCTATTAAATGTATGTAAGCGAAAATTTTTATCAGAAATCAATAATCGAATATTTTTCATAAAAAGAATAAAATCTACGCAAAATTGCTTAGCGAAAAAGAAAATCAATTTATAAATAGTCAATGTAACCAAAGAAACATCTTTTTTAACATATGAATTTAACAGAATATTTTTTTTTCTTCAACTGGTTTTTCAACAACAGTTTGAAGTTGAATTTTTTTTTCTAAAAATCCATTATTTTGATCCGTATTAGGTCAACATAAAGCAGTTTTATATTTCATGAGGCATTTGGGTCTTCCAAAATTAAATTTTATCGAAAAAAGATCAAATGGAATTCTCTTCGACATATAAGTCGCAAAACACAGCACTCAAATACACCCGAAGACTTCACTGACAAAAGGATCACAAAATGTTCAGTTCACGATGTAAAAGACTCCATCTAAAACCCGCCCCTAGCGATAGCGTCTTAAAATTTCGTACAGTCAGTGAACTTGGACTTAAGCTTTTCCGAACAACTTGACACGATCTGGGATAATACATCCTTGACATACTGCCTGGAAAAGGATTAGAGCTAAATGGTTTCTGCATTCTTGTGATGTTTGTGAAATGTGACACATCATTAAATTTTTCATTAAATAGTTTCAGATTGAGAATATTGTTTTCAGAAGAAATGAGGAAGATAATAAATCTAAAATAAAACGAATTTAAAAATAAAACATAATAATTACAAAATAAATAAATAAATAAAAATAAAAGATATGTCAAATAAGAAACAAATAAATGTAAAAGTTGAAACAATAAATATATGTATAAAGTAAAATAATAGGTGCAGATAATATCTATTTCAAATTCAAATTCAGCTGGCTTGAATTAATATTAATATCAATTGAATTCACACTATTATTTAAGGAAATGTATATACATATATATATAGTTTAATAAAGCAAAATAAGTATAAACATAGTTAATATATCCTACAAAACAAAGAATAAATAAATAATGGATCTGATAACCAAGAACAATAAACCAACATAAGTGAACTTATAAAAAGTCACTTGACCAAAATAGAAAATTGTGTTTTCTAGAGCTGTCACTGACTTAGGAAGGTGAAGTAGGATTAGCCTTGTTCTATAGGAAACCAAGCTTCCATTTCTTCAGAATATTTCTACGTAATAGTGCAAGAAAAAATGTAGGAAAAACCAAATTTGAAAGTAATTTGAATCACCTCCGGTGGATAATGCAACATTGTATACCATCACTAATGAAGAGTAACTCTATGATAATCAAGTTAGTAGCTGCTATTTCTTGTTAAGTAGGTATTTAAATTAACTAAGTGCAGTTTCAATGTTTTGAGTTTTCAGAACCAAAATGAATGAAAAAATTCCTCTCATTAGAACTGGATATATATATTTCTAAAGTGCTATATTGGAATTATAATATATTAATTTCTGTACATAGAAATATTATTTTTAACTATATTTATTGAAAAATTTATTGGTTAGTGATAAATTTAATATTTTTTTAAATTTTAATAACTTTATTAGTCATTGTATTGAACCTGCTAATTTTTTTTGCAATTGCATTTTTAATAGTTTTCAGTGAAATGAAAAAAAATATAATTATATTTGCATTGAGTGGTTTTTTGAATTACTTGTACGGATAATCAAAAGATGGCGCTACATGTTTAAAAATATGAATAACACTTTATTTTGTTTTATTATCATTGTGTATGTATAGGAAATCCTTTTAATTTTCAATAATTTGTAAATCAATATTTAAAGCTTTTAAATATATATATACATTTATTTTATCATAATTTCTTAATTTTACTTTTATGCGGTACTGCTAATACTGCCTTTGTATTTGGTGTGAAACATCATGATGCTGAGCTCACGAAGTAACTTTTATCTTCTAGTTTTATTACATCGATTTTAACTCTATACTAGTAAATACTGATAGTCTATTGAATTTTATGGTTATCTATTAATAGTATTATGCATTTTATGTGTAATAATTACATTTCTATAGCATTTCTCCCTTTCCCTATGACCCAGTGTATAAGCAAATTACAGGTGAAGGTTGACTAGTCAAAAAATTGTGTTTAAACCTGCAATCTTGGTTCCTACTAACTAGGTTGTACTAGTGTGGCTAATATTTCTTCCTGTCTTGACTAGCTATGCTTAGGTTTATAACAATTTATATATATTATTACGGAATATATATATATATATATATATATATATATATATATATATATAGCAGAGTCAATAGAGAGTATATTTGACGATGATTCGAAGTAAGCTCGCAAGACTTTTCAGGAAAACATATTTTTACTAAGGCAGTCATCATTTTTTAGTTTAGAATTTGGTTGTAAAGTAAAGCGTTGGAACGTTTGGAAAAAGACCGCAAAAGTTAATGAGCTGGTATTAGAATATGATGTTTGGACTATCTTTTTCTGAGCAAACACTAACTGTTTAATTTAATACTCGAATAAACACGATGGGGAAATAAATGTGATAGGAAATAGAGTTTTGCTTAGGTTATAAATCAATTATCCTTAATTTATATATATACATAAAGAGAGATGAAACACAAATTCTGAAGAAAAAACAAAGATAAATATATATACTTTACATAAGATATGAACAAATGTATGCGCGTACTTTTCAAAGTATTAGATACGGCTAATAATGTAGAGCTGCTAGCCTCACAGACAAATATAAAACAAGGTAGACGAATTGAATTCATAATTCATAACATCGCTGCAAGAAAAATACTTTGAGAGGAAAACGCGAGCTAAGCGAAACCTAAATGATTTTAAACGTGTTTAAGTGTTTGGTTGTCTCCGTTGTAGAGAGTTTGTTCGTGACATTTCTGTTACATTACGAGTGTCTCGTACATGGTATTTTAGTGAAGAGGAAATATTCAGGGGTTATAACTACACAACCCTGATTTGATAGAATCTGCCGTATAGAAAATGAGGATCGTAGACCAGTGAAAATAATCAAAAAATCAATATAGCATAGCAGATTTAAAAAAAAAGCATCAGAAATTCTAAGAAGTTTCTGTAATAGTTATCATTAGTAATATTTATCTCAATCCCTCAACTCCTGTTATAAAATATTAGAATACATTATTTTTGATCCCCTCAAATATATTCCATGGTTTGTCTAAAAAATATTTTTTTATTAGCGGTAACTTAAAATTATTTTTTATTCGTAAATTTCAATTTTGCTAAAACTATTTTCTCTTTGCACTTTTCATGTGATACTATAATCAAAAAATAGTACAAACATACTATTAACAACAACAAAAATAATGAATTAAATAAGAAATAAAAACTGTGAAACAAATTTGCAAAAATAAATTTTTTATTTGGTTTACAATATATGTTCCATAAAAAAAAAAAAAATTCTTGGATAACTCTGAATTTTTTCTTATGGATAAAAATATGATTTGCAAGTTTAGCGAGTAAATTGTCAGTTCAACTGGGGTCTTCATTACTTCACTGTGGTTCAAGGTTGCGAGGCCCGTTTCCAATAGATATCGTTTGCCTTAAAATACGTCATTAATAAGCAATAAATCAATCTTTTCAAGAATGCGAAATATTTTTTTAGTGTTCTTTCGACTTCCGGCACACCGTCTTTGTATTTGTGGTACAAGATGACATGTATTTGATTGTCTCTGAACCTTATGTCTAGATTTGCATAAGGTCTAGTAATATAACCGATTTTCAGTCTCTCATTTAAAGCAAGCAATTATGTGTTACTCAATGGAAATTGTGATCTAGTTTTGCTGATTCTGAAGTTTTGTATACTATTTAAACGGAGATTAATATGATCCTGGAAGTCTTTAAAAAACTTACTTCTCTTTTTCTTACTTTGCCTTTTTATAAGATTTGTTAGAATAATGTAAATTTTCAATTTTAGGTTTGGCGAAATCTCTTAACTTTAGTGACATATTCATGTGTTGAAAGATTGGATGCTGTAGAAACTAAAGTATTGCGATTCCAACGGCTATCAATTCCGTTAGCAAAATTTCTTTTTTGCGATTTTCATGATCAGTATAAAATGTGTGAGAAGGGAAAAAAGAGTTATAAGGGAATCGAGAGTCATAAGTGCATGTTATCGGCACTTACTTGAAGTGCTAGTTATTACTAGAGGTCTTAAATTATTATATGCTCTGTAATCAAAATAATGTTAGCGTATTAAAAATAAGCCTTCAGACGCCAATGGCCTATTTCTGGAGGGAAAAACTCTTTCTCACGCTAACTTGCAATTGAAATGAAAATGAGTATTTTTTTACTTACTCTTATTAAGTTATAAAAACATTGGTTCAATTTTATTCTTTCCCCCCACAAACAGAAAAAAAGCAGAAGAGAAGCTGGTTTTTTCATCTAGCCGCTTTTTATTTCAAAACATTGCCACAATACTAAAGAATAGTCAATATTTTCTTTCAGTATAATCATTTTTTTCGAGCAATAAGAATAAAATTATTTCCTTCAGAAAATATTAAACCTAAGCCTTCTTCAAGCTAATGTTCCATTCATGGAACATTAGCTTGGAGAAAGCTTAGGAAATACCTTAAAATAACATGATTAGGTACTTTCTACAGTCCTCAAAACGATTATTAAATTTAAGTAAAAGCATTTTATAAATATATATTGAATGCATTGTTACTTATTTAGATATTGAGAAATATAATAAATATCTGTTTCTTTCAATCCATATGTATATATATATATAAGATAGAAGCTAAATCTGAAGTCAATACCAGCTTCTGAAAAAAGTTTGGTACATCTCCGTTTCTCGAAATAAAATATTAAATTTTTTTCCTATGAAGAGAAAATATTTCTGAAACGCATGAATATTTTCGAAAAGAGAGCTTTCCACTTTATTGAATTTCGAATTGTATTGCAAATCTTTTGAATGCGTTCTCAAAACCAAGAATTAAAGTACTAGGATGGGAAGGAGGATTTACGAGTTGTATCTACATTACTTCGTAGAATATGATTGGAATTTGCTTGATGTATTTGCTCATTTCCTGGATGATCCAACTGAACAGAGAACTAAGAATATGTATCTGATCCATCAATCTTGAAAATTCTTTTTTCAAAATTTAAAAAAAAACAAACTGAGATCCATTTTAAAATGATGATACATTAAACTCGAAAAAAATGTATGGGCTTACATTTCTATAGACTTATTATAAAAAAAATGAGGTTTTTAAACTCTCGTTTTAATTTCAACTGAAAATGGAAACATATGTGTTAACAAATGGTATTTTACAATTTTACAATTATTGTAGCAGAACCAACCTCACACATATTTACATATATACAGTGAAAATCATTTAACATGAACCTGAGGGAACTGAAACATTTTTTGAGTTGAGAGATATTGCGAAAGAAAAAATAACGAGGAATATTGATTTAACAAAATTATGTTTCTCAGAGTGCATTTTATTTACATAGATATGTATATATGCGTGTATTTAATAAATCTATGAAACCAAAACTTTCAGATAAACTTAATACAATGTATTACAAAATGCTGAAATTTTTTGAAAAACAAAATATTTATTGATATTTTGGAAAGTAATCCGACATTTTTCTTTGTATTGTCTTTCTTAGCATCAAATTGTCAACTAATTGTTCAATGTCGTCTATTTTGTTATTCATTTTATCATTGGAATTTGTTTTTAAATAACTGGGGGGTCACACACACACACTTTTCATGGTATCCCTCATTTCAGATGACATGGTTACATGCGCTGCATTATTAATTTCATTTTCATTGTCGGGATTAGTCGAGTGAGCATTATTGCAAACTAGTAACCAGGGTTTCTTTTATCCAAGCATGGATTCGGGGGACTTCCATACCACTTTTATATGTATGATTTAAACATCAAACATATATATGTGCCATAAACAATTGTAATATTTATTTAAAATTGAAATCTCATAAATTTATATCCAATTCATAATCAGGAATACCCGATTTCAAAACGCAAATCTGAAATCTTTTTACATTAAAAGATTAAAACCTACTATATTTTATCAAATTCGTGGTACCTAGTAAAAAGAAATAGACTTTGAATTTTTGGCTTATTTATTTGCGATTCTTAGAACAATAATATCTTTATGTCTTACGTGTGCCTTAAAGAGCAATATTGAAACTTTTCCCTAAAACACTCAAATAATTTCTAAAAATATTTAATATTTTCTTTTCATCTGAACATGTGATTATATTTCTTCCAGGAAATTTTTTTTGTTCTGTCTTTATATTTAAATGTACAAAAGAGATAATTCTCTCGTTTGTTCCTTGATTCTTATAAAGAAAGCAAGCTCGAAGTATATCTCCTGGTGTTAAAATTACTACTCAAAATGTTGAATTACCACGATAACACCATTACATTTAACAAATTGAATACATCTTTACTTCACGAATGTTTATATATATATATATAATTAAAATTCTCGATTATATAGAGATGAATAATCAATATATTCATCAAAACTGAAAAAAAAAAAATAAAATGTAAGATAAACCCGACATAAGATTTTAAAAAGGATATATTAGAAACTATAAAAATAATGGTATCTAAAAATACATAAATATTATAAACAATGCTGACTTAGGGCAGCTCTTATACATAAAATAATTCATATAAAAAGGGAATTGAACACGTGTTTGATATATGTGAGGGTGGTTTGAAAAGTTTCCGAGTTTCCGATATATATATATATATGGTGGGGAAATTACTATATGCAATATTATATGATGCAGTTTATCCTTATAGCAGTGTTTCTCAGACTTTCTACATTTGCAACCCAATATTCAATCATAATTTTCCTCGCGCCCCCCCCCGTACAATAACAATGTACTAAATTCAAAAATAGTATATTTTGACGCTAAACTTACAATTCGACTTTAACCTCTTAAATGCAGCCGGCGTATATATACGTCTTTCCAAATTACGATATTTTCTGTGAACTACTATCCATAAAATTATTCCGAAGGATTTGGAATGCAATAAAATGACCTTGACAGTGTTTGCGAAGGATTTACTTATTCCAGAGGATTTGCTTATTTATTCCTTTACTACCCCCTCCCCCAATACGCCTACATGTTAAACTGTGGTATTTGAGAGCGAATCACGTAATTTTTAATCGGCATTGAAATAATTAATTATAAACAGGGCAAATCATCAAGTATTAATTTTTGCGTAGAATTTTACATATTAAGAGTCCATGGGTTTACTGGTAACTGTTAAAGGTTCTTAATTTAGTATTGTTAAATTAATTATAAAATACATTTTGAGCAGTACTGATATATTTATAAGTGTATTATATCAATGAACATGTGTATTTCATTTTTTGTTATGCAAGAATGCATTTTGTTTGTTTACTTTCAGTAAATTAATATTATTTTTTAAAAATAATCTTTTGTTTTCGAATTTTTAATATGCTCGCGCCCTCTTTGTAGCGTTATGCCGACCCCCTAGGGGGAGCGCCCCACAGTTTGAGAAAGACTGCCTTATGGACTAAATGTATTATACCATTATACCAAGGGGGAAAAATTTTTTGACTGCAAGTAAACAAAATATTCAAGATTATTGTTTCAATAATAGGATTAAAAAATCTTATAAAAGAAAAACTAGAGGGGATAGAGCTAAGTGATTATGTAGAGACAAAAAGTTCTTAAAAATAGTATTTTAGATTAACATAAATTGTTGAGAACAACTCAAACTCGAAACACATCAAATAATCTGTGTTTGGACTAAGTACAACAGAATTTTTTATTACAGAAGAAATACTAAATGAAAATGAAATTTAAAGATTACCATGCTTTACACATAATTACATAATACATTTGCAAGTATTAGAAAAATAAACATAAAAGAAAAGTTAATGTAAATACAAAATATAGTACATTTTTATATATGAATAAATACTATAACAATATTAATTTTTTCCCAGTATATTTAAAAAACATATGTTAACTTACCCAATTTATAATATCACTATTAAAAAAGCTTTTAAATACATTAAAAAATTGGTAGATCAATTTTTAACTATAATGTGCCTATAAAGCAGGAAAACTTACGGTCTTTATGAATTTAAAGAAATTCATAAACATCACCAGCCTGTTATTACTGGTGACCTTAATATTATAAAATACAATAGTCTTGAAAGTATAATGAATAAAAGTACTGGTTTTAGACGAATGATTTCCAATAATAATAAGGGATTCAAAAATCAACTATATAATGATATTGTGCAATTCATTTACAAAATAGTTATTAAATATATAATATGCCTTTAGAGGCATTCACAGAATTCAAAAATAATATTACACAACACTTTAATAAATATAATTTTAGTAGGGATAATAATTATACAAAATATTAAAAATCAGGTTGAAAAATTGCAAAATAATTTTTCTATAGTTTATGTTGATAAACTGCCAGGAAATTTTGCCTTCATATGTAAATACTATTATAAATAATGATCAACAAATATTTTGATAATAATAGAACTCTTTTATAAAGTCATCAAATTCTGTTTGCGAAATAAATAGTACTATTTTTGCTTTTCATAAACTATTAAGAATCGAAATTAATAATAATTTTAAAAATTTCCACATGTATTTCTTACTTCTAAATTTCATAAAAACCCAGTCAAGATAAGAACAGTTACTAAGGGTTTTGATACATATATCAGCAAATCTAGTAAAATTCCGCATGAAATATTACAAGATACAATAAATAATGTTAATTCCACAGCCATACTTAAAAATATTTAAGAACTTATTAAATAAATTAAAGATTAAAAAAAATTATTCAGTCTATAGTTTAGATTTTGAAGGTCTTTTCAACTCCATTGAAATTGGTGTGATATGATAAAAATACTTTTAAAATTACAAAAAGTAATGTATTTAAAAGTATTAATTATGATAGCTTAACTTAAGTTTTCTCATTAGGTTTGCACCAAAAGAGTATTAAATATATAATAAAGGTAATTATTATAAACAAATTAAAGTTATGCTACAATGTGACACAGATAGCAATTGTCTTGCTAATTTATATTTACATTACTTTTAAAATAACCTCATCAATAATTCTGAATATTACGTTTCTCGTTATATATATAGTATTTTAATTTTTACAAGCCAGACAATTTTAAAACTTAGACATTTAACCTACATACCTTCTTTTAATACAAACAAATAATATCAAATATGAAGTAAATTTTCTTGATATAGAAATTAAATTTAAAGATAATATTATAATTACTAATATTATGACGAGAAAGATGAATTTAAACTCAAGCTTATGAAATCATATCATTAGGAAGTAATGTACATCTTACAATGTTCAGAAATATTATTATTAATTACTTACAACATAGCCAATTTCTTGTCTTGAAAAATCAGAAAATTTTTTAAAAAAATAACAAACAATACATTAAATGTTTAACTCAAAAATAGCTAAATTAATTCTATTAATAGTTATTTGTATAAAAACATTCTATATAGTAAGTATTAAATTCCTTAGAATATTAATAGTTAATTATTACAAATTGTTCATTTTTAATAATTAGATATATTTATAGTTAACTGTATTTTCAAATTATAGTTAAAATCATTTATTCCTTTAATTTTATTTTAACCATAGTGATATTTTACAGACAAATTCAAATATGTTTCTAAATTATTTCAACTAACTGTAGCATTTATGTTTATACGTATACTATATAATTATTTCAGTGTTATTATTTTTAAACTTTTTAAAAAGTGAATTCAGCCAATACTATGCTTTGACTGTATTTGGGTCCAGAAGGTGGCAGTAACTTGTTGTTATATTCCGTGGGGCTCTGTATTTTTGAATGCAATTTTAGGTAAGTTACCTTTTTCTTGTAATGAATTGAGAAATTCTATACATTATTTTCAACAGGATTTTACTCAGTATGATTAACAGATAGGGGGAAGGTTGACTATCCAGGAAACATGTTAAATCCCCTATTTACAAATATTTTTTGTATAAGTGCTGTCCTAAGTCAGCAATGTTTATAATACCGCAGCATCCGTATATATATATTTAAATTCTAATATCTGTTTTATACTCCAATTTCTGTTTTTGTATGTTCAGCTTTAGTGTTCTTTTGATTCTTATCTCTATATTAGAGAATATATTTACATATATAATAACACCATTTTACTGTTTTATTTCAGAGATAGCTCAAGAAAACATAATACTTTTCCATTTTGCTCTATTGATTTCACAAATGTCTACTTATATTTTGGCTGGTTCTTATACATTTTTAAAATCCACTTTTATTCATTCTTTATTTTATAGGAATTACAATTTGTCTTTTATTATTTTGTTTTATTATAATATATATTCAGTTTCCATGGTGATTACCAAGCAGCTAAATAATTCTAATCTGGTTACAAAATGATGCCAACCGGAAGTATATAACTCCTAATTTAATTATTACGCGAAGTCCTGAAGGGTCCAAAATCCCTCAGGGGAATATTAACGTAAATTATCAAATTTTTAGATTGACAAGAATTATATATAAATATATATAATGAGAATTATGGATTGCTTTTAAAATGAAAAATTTGTTGTTCAAATTTAATTGGGGATTTTTCGGTTTTTCTCCTAAAAAGGTGTATGTTTGATTATTTATATCTTATTATTTAAATCACTGCTACTTTTAGAATATCTTAATTTCAATGAAAATCATTAACACTTTTTTCAAGGGCATAATTGATGGAATTTATCGAGAAGCAATCAAGTGAGATTTTTATTGATTAGATTCGGAAGTAGTAGCCTAGGAAGTATTGGTTGCTATAGTACTCTTAGTAATTCTAGGACGGGACATGAAATGAAATAGAGTTTATTATAATACAGTATGAATAACTGATAATTTTGAAAAAGTACCTGGTTGTTAAAATACACATCATGATACACAAATTAATTGTGTATTAAATAATGTTTATTAATGTTTAATATTTTTTTTGATTTAAAAACTAAATTAAAAGAAAATTAAATGAATAAGTTTATTTATTAATGTTGATAGAATTTTTCATCAAGTATAGACTATTTAAAAGAAAATATATCTCAGAAAAGATAATGACACTATAAAAGAAAATTTCTACATATATTTAAAAACAAAACAAATCTGAATCATTTGTTCTTATATATCTAATAATATATCTGTTACTAAAATTCAAACATTCCAATAAAAAATTTAAGTAAAATAGATAATTACATATACTAATATATTGCTAAAAATCAAATAATTTAATCAAGTACTGTATTTTAGCTTTAGTCTCAGAAAAGTATAAAGCAGCTTACTTATATATTCATTTTGTAGACAAACGGTACAGCTTAAATTCCATTCACTAAAATTTCTAAGCTAAATTTTTTTCTGAAGTAGGAAAATTCCTTTCATACAGTTTTTTTTAAATATACTTTCTAAAATAGTGAAAATTATAGCCATTTTGCGTAAAAATATGACATTTAGCCTTCTATTTAAATTTCTTTCTTAACAAAGACAGGGGTCTTATTAAAATATCCGATACTAAAATTATAGAAACATAAACATTATAATAAACACAGTTGTCCACTAAAACAGCTTCGCCATAAAAAAAGAGACGACACAACCGTCAAATACACATAAAAGGAAGGAAGTACTGCGGTATACAAATTATTATCAGTTAAATGTAATCGAACGATATATACAGAAACAGTATCTGAAACATTGTATAAAAAGAAAGTTAGAAACATGTTTCTTACTCGGAAATTTATTTAAATTTTGTTTATTTGTGAGAAAATCGTGTTGTGTCTCGCAGAAGAAGAAAGGCGTACTACCACGTGTGTATGGGAAGGATTTCAACATTGGAAGTATCGGGGCCAACAGAAATATATATCGGTTTATCGTTCTGGGATATTGCTACTTACATAAATCAGAATTCAATGACTACCACGTGATTATGGATTTGAATGAGTTCAGAGGTGAATGTCATACTAAACATTCTGATAAAATAATAAGTTAATGATAAAATGTACATCAATGACATTTCTGTAGAACTGCTACGTGTATAAAGGTTTGTTCGAAAGACAACCTTACTTATTTAGAAGTTAAAAATAGGCCACGAAAGCCCTACCGGATACTACTAAAATTGCGAATGCAGGTTCTAAGCTGTGAATGACTTAGTCAACAGATGATTGACATAAAAAATAATTTTTTCATAAGGAACCGTGTGTGTTTAACATTTTACAAAAATATTCTAAGAATCAGTCATACAAATAGTGAACGCAAGCAAATTCCTACATTAGTCAAGATAGAATGCCGTAATGCATCATGTGAAAACATCTTTTCAGAAATCCTTATTTTTATGGTGAAAATAGAGAAAACAAAAAGTAAATGCTTTAAAAACTAACAAAATACAATGGCTCCATAAACTTAATTTTCAATCACATATTTTCGAAACAAAACTGCTACTTTTAAACTAAAAAGTGTAACATTATATTAATGCAAATATTTACTTCAATTGGGTGTTTAAAACTAAAATAGCGTAACTTTAGCACATGGAATCAGTATTCTGGAGTTTTCACAGTCATCAGAGTATATATATTTTGATTCATAAAATAAAAACTAATTATACATATTGCGTTTGAATGGTTCAGTGAAGTTCTAAAATGCTTAAGAAGAGAATCCTATGAATTACGCACTCATCAATCATTTATTTCATGATTTGGTGGTAAATGAGGGTTTAGGTCTTGAGAAAGTTGTATATTTTGACAGAAATAGTTAATTTCATAGCATGCACAAGATTACTTAAGCATTTTAAGAGTTCATTATCGGAATGATGATTTTTTTCTTCCAACAAGACTTTCTGACAAAGGTCAGATCACCACTGCTTGGTTAAAGAACAGTAAAATCTAACTACTTCCTTTGCCAATAAATTATCCCCACTTAAATACCAAGAAGAATAAGTGATATTTAAGAAAGAAAACACATTCGAAATTTATTTCAAAGAACAAAACTGAGATAGTGAAAGGAGCTTTGAAATTATGAACAAAGTTTACTGAAAAAAGTAATGCATTGTATGTCAGACTATGTACGTGACGTTATTAAGTTCAAAGTAGAGGCAATATGGAAGGATTTTTGTGTTACAGATTATTATAGTAGTTCTTGAATATTAATATATTTTTTGAGCCACTGTGACAATTATTATAATTTTTGGAGTTTGTAGGAAAATTTTCAATTAAAAAGAAACATCGCAAAATTTTAGTTACCTTTTTAGTTATTTTTATCCACAAAATATGTAGAATATATTACTTAAATGTTTCAAGCAATTATTTCTGCAAGAATTAATACAAATTTTGCGCCACAATTTGATCTTTGTTTTACATTATTCTAGTGTTTTAAATTAGAGTTCATTATATGTCTATATATCTTTCAGGAAGAATTGCACCACCAAAAACTCGAATTATGCAATTATTTTTTCAACAGTTTTAAAGAACACGTTTAATTTTATATTTACTATTGCACAAAATAGTACGGGGTCGAGTATTCATCTTTAAAACTGTATATAATTATTTCTCCTTCATAATGACAAAAATAAAATTCATATTTTCATTCAAGTCCTTTGAATTTCTATACGGAGTCAATCGCAATAAATATGATATGAATAAGACCTTAGGTTGTATAAATTTATTCTGGAACTAGTTTTAAAATTTTAATGTTAGACCATATATATTTATCTATTTATCGATATGTATAATAAGGAAACGTATTCTTATACATTTCTAAACCTTAACCAATAGTTTTGTAAAATCATTTCATTGGCAAACAATTAAAAATTAAATTTTAGTAAATAAAGTCTCTTTATCCAAACATTCTTAAAATGCTTTGAATGCATATCATTTTAAATTGTTATTTTTATTTATTTTAGGCATTTTCGGCTAACATTTTATGAGTAATGCGCTTTGTGCTTAATGAAATTTTATTTTGCTGTTTTAATGGATTTCAATATGCTATCACATTTCCTTTTTTTTATTTGAAATTCTATGTGAATGTTCTTAAAAGCTTATGAAAATTCTGCACGCTTATTGAAATAAATTTACACTCTTTAAAAAATCAATTCTCCAGTTTTCTTACGATGACTGGAAGAGTGAGGTTTAAAATTACTGATTGAAGTGAAACATATGGATTAATTAATTCAAAAGATTTGTAATTGTTAAATAATCATATGAAAAATAACAAATAAGTTAATTGATTTATAAAAATAGGAAACATAATTTCCTGGTTGAAACATATTATAATGTTTTGTACCATATGTATGGATTTTAACTGTAAGATTAAGAAGTCCTATGTAAAATCAATTTAGAATTGTTTCCCATTTTTATCTTCAGTACTACAGAGATAAATGCAAATAAAAATGTATAAAACATAAGTATTCTTATTGTTGCAAGTTTTGGTTAGTTATAAAAAAACACTTTCTTCTCAACATAACAGAAAAAAAAAATATTTTACGAATCAAGATATATATTTTAGCAATAAAAACACCCTTGATAGTTCTACTCGTAATAACAATCAGGGTACGGTAAACCTCTAAGCCGCTTGATACTTAATAATTTAGATCCCTAATTAAACTTTCACTTTACTGCTCACTTTCTGTATTTTCAGTTGTGATTCAATTAATTTACAGCGAATTGTAGCAATGCCATAACGTAGAAGAAAAAAAAGACATGTAATACTTGATAAGAATGAACATGATATTCGTGTGACAAATAATGACGAATTTTTCGATGCAACATTAAATTTAACAAGAAAAATTATTGAACAAAATGCAAGTGATCTGTGTTAAATGTAATAGAAATCCTCAATAAATAAATAATTTTTAAAAAAGTAATACAGTAAATTTGGTCATTGATGATATTTTTTCTCACATCTTAGAATGTACATTTCTAAGCATATGTGGACTAATTTATAAATGTAATTATACAACAATAATAATACATATGATACTAACTACCACTTTAATAAAAAACGATAATAAAATCTATACAAAGAATGAAACTTTTATTAAATCTCTTACGTGTGATACGGGGCATTGTAAATAGAGTACCGTAAAATCCGGCGTATAACGCGCACTTTGAACACAAAAAATCAGATCGAAAATTTAGGGTGCGCTTTATACGCCGGGTATAAAAACGACAGCTTTAAAAATAACAAAAAAGATGGGAATAAAAAAAATTTACTTCTAGATGTATCGAAACACTGTTTATTTAATAGAAACGACTTGCCTTTTATGAACAAGAACAGTTGTAGTTCTAGGAGTATACAATTTTTTTCAAAAGTCTGGGATAATATCTCGAATAAATTACTTCAAAACATAAAAACAATGTATACTAATGTTTCATATTTCTTCGTTAAAAAGGGGGTGCGCGTTATACGGCGAATATACCTAAAAATTAAAAAAATTAGCTTGAAAGTATAGGTGCGCGTTATACACCGGTGCGCGTTATACACCGGTGCGCGTTATACGCCGGATTTTACGGTAATTTCAAAGTAATTTTAAGAAATATGAATATATATGTGAACCGAAAAAATTGTTTTAAGCAAAAGCAACGAGTGGTAAATTTAATCAAGATAAACCTGTGTGAGCCGATTTTCTTTTAAATAATTGTCCTTCACAATCATGCCTGTGAAAGCATGGAATTAAAAAAATTGTATACAATGTAGAAATCCCAATTGACTTCAGAAAAAGCTATTTTTAGAATTGAGAATAATGAATAGTTTGAAAAGAAGCTATTGAAGGAAAAGGGGAAAAGAGAGAGATGAAATTTCATGGCAGCTAATGGTCAAGTGATTTTTTTTCGATATTTTATTTTCTTCTAATGGTGGACAACTTTTGTACCATAGATCAATTTTTCCCATTTTCGTATTTTTGCCTTTGTTTTTTACTTTCAGTTTCAAACAACTTTTTTTCATCAACATAGCTTGAATTGATATGTTACTCTGTGAAGAATAATTCTTGTTGAAAACATTTTGAAAAATCAAAATTTAATTTCTTTTTATCTTAACTGAAAACTATTATTTTGGGTTATTTAATTTCACACGATATGCAGTTTTCAAAACAATTGTTTCATCAGCTTAGATTTAGTATATTGCATTATTCACATTTGTAAAAAAGAAAGGGAAACCAACTATTATTTTCGAAAATTAATTTTTAAATAAAATAACATCAAATAAATTACTTATTTTCAGAAATAATCAAAAAAAAAAAAGAAAGAAAAGAAAATATTGTTTTATAGAAACATGTATTTGGAAGCAAATTAATTTGGTTTTAGAATTGAAGCTAAGCATATTTGAGTATTAAGACTTCTGTCTGATTTCGTTTCTAAAACTAAATTTGGACTTATATTTTAGTGATATAGTTTTGAATAGTTATCGCATTCTCATTCTCATTAAAATTTTTAATAACAGAAATTGTATAGTTAGATGTAGAGAGTTTTCAAAGTTCCAACCTTTTTTAGCAATGCTCACACACCAACACGCGTTATTAATCATTACCTTAAAAAATTACAAATGAGGAATTACAGCTCACTTTTAAGAAAATGAAAATTCAAATTGCATGTATGTTAAATACAAAAACCAATTAAGTTGACTTACTTTGTACAGAGTAAGTTTGCTTGAAGTATCATAAAAATGGTACTCTTGCTTAAACCCCATTTAGAATAATTACTAAATTATATTCCATCTTGTATTACTCATTATTATTTTCAATTTATGGTTTCAGAATTTTCATTGAATAATTATTAAACTGCAGTTAACTATAACTAGAATGCTTAAGTTAATAAAAATGACACATTTTATATTCAAATGTCTGGGAACATTTAATATCTTAAGTGAAATTTCAACTTGTTCTCATATAATTTATACATTAAATTAGTTGCATAAATGTGTGTAGAAGTTGTGAAAGGATATTTTCAAGAACATATTTCACTATGTTCCAAAAATTGTTTCAGAATAATTAAATGATAAATTATTGCTTCATTCTCCGAATATTTCAAGAGGTTCTAATAATAAGATTTCCAACGTATTAAATGTATCCCCAGACATATTTCTAAGAATACAGGTTACATTTGAGAATTTTTTTTTATTTCTTACACTGTTAGAGAAATTATAATTTTGAATAAAATGTTAATCATGCAATTTTCCCGAACACTACACATTAAATTGGAAAATTGCTTTAAAATAAAAATTAGATACTAATTTTAATATTATTTTTATCTTTTTAGTTATGAAATTAGTACAGTAAAAATAAAATACAAAAATATATCCTATGGAGAAATTACATTAAAAATGGTAGTAAAAATACATTCATTGAATTTTCTGTCCAAGGTCCACAAACGATTTCCCTAAATAAAATCCTATATACATAGGATTAGCAAATCTATATATATGTATGTACAGTTATTAAGTTTCAGGACTTTTGAAAAACTCATTTACTTTTAAAAAGACAAGAAGAATAGTTTTGTCAGACATATAAAAATTATAAATATAATAAATTTAACCAATTACTTTTTAATTAAAATCATGATGATATTTCCCCAATTTGCCTTAAAAACATCTGTAGAAAACAATGAGGATGAAATCATCATACAATAAACAGTAATGAAAATAATTTTTTTTCATGATATTGCATGGGATTTCGCTAGGAAAAACATGTTTTGCTGACTGAGTGAAAACATTTTTTGCTAAAGACGGAACAATAATTTGAATCCATTTTGTGAGAACATCCACAAATAATTAACAATAAAAATCATAGGAAATGATTTCATATCAGTACTTTTTTGTGTTTCTTAAAATTTGAAAATATTGCCATAAGTAATAACCGAAAATGCTATAAGTTATATCCGGTATAAAAATATTTTAGTTTTAACCAGAATCAGAAAGTTACAAAACTTGTTGAAGAATTACTTGAAACTTACCTTATATTTAAGCATTTAATGCATTGTGACTGTATTAATTTTAATGAGACACCAAGATATTTCTGAGAGCTTAAAAGTACATTTAAAAATTACAATACCGTTTTTCAATGTTAAGGTATCTGACTACGTTCGGAAACGTGATTTTGAAAAAGCGTATAAATGGATAATATTTATGATATTTAGTGTCACTTAGCTTAGAAAATGTGTATAATATTGTTTTATAAATATTATTACAATAAAAAATTATTTAAGTATAATATCTTGATAAAAAAATGAACATAGAATGACCCATTTTCAAAATATTCTCCTTTTCTGAAAAATGTTTCTACTTTAATAATATTTTGCCTGTATATAGCTCAGACCTCTCTACAAACGCTCAATAAGAATTTTTGAAATATATAACTTAGAAGTGGGTTTATCCATGTTTTACGAAAACAGAGGGGAGAAATTTTAAGAAAAAAACGCCGATAATTATTTCAGTTTGTAGTAAATTTGAAAATAATTTGAATTTTTCAAAAACCATAGTTGAGCCTCTGTACAGAGGTCTGAGCTATATACAGGCAAAAGATTATTATAATAGAAGCATTTTTCACAAAAGGAGAAAATTTTGAAAAAAGGTTATTCTAAGTTAATTTTTTGCCGAAATATTGTATTCAAATAATTTTTTTGTCACAATGTCCTTAAAACAATTTTATACATGTATTCTTTGTATTCTAATCTAAGTGACACTAAATATCATGAAAATTATCCATTTATGCGCTTTTTAAAATCACGGTTCCGAACGTAGTCGGAGACCTTAAAAATAATATGAAGCTGTGGTTGTGGGAAATGAGAAATTCAATGAACAACCTCTGGTGCGAAAACAAAAAAACACACAGAAATATATATATATATATATATATATATATATAACATTTGCTAATTAAAATCCAATGTATAGCAATATGTATAGGATTTTGTTTATTGAAATGGTTTGAGTATTATCAAAACAACTATTATCTTTTCTATCTGAAAAGTAGGAAATGTGAAAAGTATGCTTTTTCTCAGAAATTAATGAAAAGTTAGATAGAAAACTACAATATTATCTTGAATGAAGTTTTGGGAATTTTTAGGTAATTTTATTCTTAACAAAAGAGATGGATGTCGTTTAAAAACAAAATTAAAAAAAAAATTAATGATGAATTATATGGAGTGATAAAACTTTTTTGAAGGAAAAGCAAAGCATAAATTGAGGATAAGTTACGAAATCGTTAATGAGTAGTCTCTCGTTAAAAACACGAAAAAAAACCAATAACAAAAGAAATAATGCAGTATTATCTTACAAATTCTGACAACCGTGATAAATACTAATTACCTGTTGGAAGAAACTATTCCTTAGTTTTCACCATTGACATAGATTTTTTTACCAGGTGAACCTAACAGCTAAGAACTCTTTAATACTGACTTTCAAAATCTACTAAATCATGTTTATTTATTTTTTAATTTGCAGTTAAAAATTTATTTTTCATTTCACTTTCTATGATTTAAGCAGTGATAATATTTATTAACATTCTTTGCAAAAGATATGTTTTCATACTAATTGAAAAAAAATTCAAATGTAAAAAGCTGTTTTAACAATATTGAATGACTTAGTTTTGAAGAATGTATAATTATAATAGCTCTAAAAAAGAAGAAAAACAAAAAAAAAATATAATTTGCTATGAAATTACATTTTTAACTTTTTGCTTTTCCTTGATACTTTAACGGGAATTCTAGAATTAAATGCTAGATTTCATTTTAATATTAAAAGTTCTGACTTCTTCTACACATTTCGAAAAAGTAACCGAATTGCTTAAGGCAGTGATTCTCAAACTTTCAATACTTGCGACCCAATTTTCAATCATAATTTTCATTCGCCCCCCCTTCCATACAATAATAATATATTGAATCAATAAGCAATATACTTTGATTTAAAGCTACAATTTGAATTTAATTATAAACTGTACAAATTATCAAGATAAGTATTAAATTTTGTACATGACAAGTCCATCAAAGGTACTCGTAATTATTAAACTTGTTTTTTATGTAATGTAGTATTGTATTTTATGACATACTCGTAAGGGCACTGGTAATTGTTAAACTTGTTCTGAACTTAGAACTATTAGATTAATTATGAAACACATTGTGCAGTACTGATACATTTATAAGTGTATTATATAATTCCAAATTGTATTTTAGTTTTTATTCTGTCAGAATGTATTTTATTTTGCTTCTTTTCAGTAAATTAATAATTTTTTAGCATAAATCTTTTGTTTTCGACTTTTCTATATGCTTGCGCTCCCCTTCCCCTTGTAGGGTTATCACGCCCCCCTAAGGGGGCGTTCCCTACATTTTGAGAAACACTGGCATAAGGGCACCAAAGAATTGTTTAACAGTGGATGAAAATATTAATCTATAGTTATACAGGACTCATCCATAGATCATTTTTAAAAGGATGTACAGCCTACATTAGTGTGAAAACTTAAACTACAAACATTTAATTCAGTAAAGTATTACAAAAATGTTTCATATTTTATATTCAAATTTTTGCTTAGTTTGAACTAAACACTTAAAATTCAATTTGTTGAAATGTTCAGTTGGCAATAATTGTAATGAATTTAAAAGTAGAAAGTGTTTTACCAATTTTAAATCTTAACTAAATGGGTCATTTTAAAATAACGCCTCAAAAATAATATGTAATAATTTTATTTTTATGGAAATCAAAGTTAGATGACAACCTTATTTTTCAAATTGACTTAAACTAAGTTAATTTTAACTAAAACAACCAATGTTTTTGACTCGATTTGTGCCTGTGACATACGGCACAGCTGTGTAAGATAACGTTACAAAAAAAATTATTGAAAAATTGTGGAATTTGTAGTCAGAGTATTTAATGATATGAAGAAAGGTGAAACAGAAATGATCAAAAATTTGCAAATAAAAAAGATGACTATATATATGATTGCTGAGAATAGAAAAAAAGTGTACTGCTAAACAGACAATCTTTAGAAAAATTTGTCTAGAAACGTGTGCAATATTTTTCTTTTTGTGGAGAGTCAAAGTTAGAGGACATCAATTTCTCAAACCGCACACAACTCAAATACACTACTTTAATTTTAACTAGTCCAGCAAATTCTTTGTTTGACTTGTGACTGCGATGAGTAGTATGGCTATGTAAGATGAAGTTAATGAAAAAAAATCATCGTAAAATTGTGAAATTTGGGGTCACAGTACTTAATGATGTAATGGGGGACGTCACCTTTCTACATTCTAAAATATAGGGTAGTCATTCCTTAACCAAGTTATATTGAGTTTTTTTTTAGATTTTTCCCAGAACTGACACGGCTCCTTTTTCACCTCATGCCCAATTAACGCTATATAGATACAATTGTCATTTTATTACATAATGTCAAATTAAATTTGCTTAGAAAAGAATTTATCTTTATGTATTATGGAGTTTTTTTCTAACCCTCTCTTGGTAATTCGAATTCTTAATATATTGAAACACTTTATTGGTCCCTTCACCTTTGAATTAACGAGAGTTGATAGTATGTAAAAATCGATAAATATTTTTTTATTTCAGAGGTTTATATATCTTTCATCAAAATGCACAGTGAAAAATAATTTTTATTCTAGGCTCAGCATGAGAAAATTAAATTATAACAACTTACAAAAATATGAAATTCATTCATAAAAATTATTGCAAAACTTATTAGAGTCTGCTAAGTTAATTCTGTTTTCAAGCATTGTCTTTTTTATTTAGCTAAATATCGGCTGATATAAATAGACCTGAAACAAAAATGTCTTAATGAAGAAATAAACATTTTTGCATGAAAAACTCTGTTTTACCACTAAATGAAAAGTAAAACTTTGAAAATTAAATTTCTCTCTGTCTCTGTTTCTATACATGAATGCATGATGCTAACTAGGTATTTCATCTTTATTTTTTAAATCATTTATTCTTATTTTTTGCTTCGTTTACCCTAAGAATAAAGCTGAATATGAAATGACAGTGATAAATTAGTCATATATTTCTTTCAAAATGAAATGTATACATGATAAAATATAAGAAAAGTGATGTATTCACTATATATTAATGTAATTTATACTAAAAATGCCATTAAATACTATATCGGTAAAGGATATATATTTTAGATAGAATATATATAACAGGCAACTTTTAAAGGTAAATATTTTTCTTAATTATAAATTTATTATTAAATACCCATATACTGTGAATATTTTTCCAGTGAATTTTTAAAATAATTCTACTTTAAACAGAAAAAAAAATTATACTTTTGAAGTTTAACGAATATAATATTCACCTTTAAGAATAAAATGAAGGATAATGTGTACATAAGATGATACCACATTTTATATTAGAATTGAATAAACTTCATATTTAATATGACTCAAGAGAAAATTAAATATTATACTTCAGGATTTTTAGATGAAATATTTAATAGATAATAAAAACAATTATTTCATTATCAAAAATTTTTCTATGAAGAGTACAAAGAAATTTTCAAATATTTTAATCATGTTTACAGTTCTTTACAGAAATTTTAAAATAATCTCTAAAATAAGGAAGAGCTTCTTTTTAAAAAGTTTTTATCTGTAATACATGGAATTAATGATTTATCATATCCACCACATTCTTATCACAGTTATGATTAGCTATTATAAAAAACAGATTATGATAGTCTAGATTTTTTAAAAACTTTTTAACATGCTTTGGGCTCTTGAATTAATTTTTAATAATCGATTGAATTTAGAAAGAATAGTATACTGTCTAAAATGTATATTAAGAAAAAAAAATTAAAAGTTTTATTTCATTTTTTTACCCTTATCCAGACATATTGATTTTCAAGTTTTTAAGTAAATATGTAGTGTTGAAAATGTGTGGAACATAAATGAAATTTTTTTAGTTCCCCATTTGGTATATTTTTTAAAGTATATATATATGTGTGTGTGTGTATTCGAATGAAATATTTCCGACTTTCAACAATTTAAAATTTTAGTGGATAAAAAATTCTCAAGACAGGGCTACGAGATAGATAACCTCATCCACAGTGTCCCAAAAGAAAAATCATCTTATCTATATAAATAACGTGACACAATCTCTGAAATGTCTCTCTCTAAGTTGGGTCACAGAATAGATTTGAGGAAAAGGTTTCTGGAAGTTTATTCTATTGATTTCTACCGCGAATGCAAGTTTTGACCGGAGAAAGATTTCAGGAAAAGGTGGGCACGAGATAAGTGCCTCTGAAGCAACCCATCGGAATCTTCGCAATCACCAGAGTGTAAATAACGGTGACTTCGTGAACCATGAACCAATGACATATCGGTGAGTAACAACACCTGTATCCGAAATCGTTTGTATGGAACGAAGAAGAACAGTGACAGATTCTTTAGCTTTGAAATAGATCGACCTGGATTGACTTCTAGAAAAATGTTTCAAATTGTTCGATGCTT
>BMAV01014253.1:0-37575 GCA_019973955.1 Trichonephila inaurata madagascariensis | reverse complement strand
ATTTGCTTAATGTACTTAGGCAAACAGTGTCAGATGCAATCTGCCATTTCGAAGAGCTTGGCAATGATGGTCTACATCCAGGAAGTGGACGAAAACGTACTGTAAACATTTCAAGGAATCGTAAGGTCATCGAAAAGCGAGTCCAGAGAACTCCGAGGGTTTCCATCAGACAGATCGCTCGTGCCATGGGAATAAGTGACAGATCAGTGAGGCGAACAGTAAAAACGGAGCTTGGACTGAAGCCTTGCAAGTTGCAAAAAGTTCAGCTTCTCACTGAAAAAACCTCGTACGGTTCCGAAGATGCCGAAAACTTGTTGAGACTGCCCGCAAGTCAGTGCTAAAAGAGATTCCTTTTCAATGATGAGAAGCTCTTTACGGTTCAACAAGTTCATAACTCCTAGCCCCTCGGCAATTGTTGAACATCACCAATATCCAAATTAAGTCATGGTCTGGAGCGGAATTTGTGCAAGTGGCAAAACACATTTGGTTTTTGGGGAAGAGGGTCTTAAAATCAATCAAAAAGTGTACCAGAGGGACATTATTGAAGGTGTTGTTCCGTGGAACCAAAGGCATTTCGGAAAGGCGCGAATTTGACGCTTCTACAAGACTCTGCACCAGTTTGATAGGCCAAAAAGACACCAGAGTGGCGTAAGGTGAATTTTCCAGACATGATATCATCTGAAGAGTGACCACCTTACACGACGGATCTCAATACCATAGATTACAGTGTATGGTCCATTTTGGAGTCCAAGGAATGCACTAAACAGCACAAAACTTTGTACTCTCTAAACCAATAGCTTCTGTGGGAATGGGATAGATTAATGGTAAAAGGCTTGAGGTCCACTGTTGAAAATTTTCTTTTAAGTGTTTGCGCCTCTGCATTGCTGCAAACAGCGGTCACTTTGAAACCAATTAAATTTATTTATTAGTATGAGTATACTCTTATTATTATTTGTTATATTTTGTTAATTTCTGAATTTTTTATAATGTTATATACAAAATTATTTCTCCGGGGTTTTTTTTTTTTTTTTGCCTCATACTTTGTGGAGAGATTTCCCCAAACTTTATAATACGTCACTGATATATCTCTCTCTATTTGCGCAAATCAAAATAATTAATAACACTATTAATCTTGATATAAAATTACATGTAGTGGTAGTAATAATTATTCCAAAGTGCCCCTCTCTTACAACAGCTATGTATAGAATACAATAATAATATACTTCGACGCTAAAGTTACAATATAACTTTAATTATAAACTGCACAAATTATCAAGATAAGTATTACATTTTGTACATGACAAGCTCATGGAAGTCACTATTTATTCTCCGAAACGTGTTTTTAAATTAGTATTGATAAATTAAATATCAAGTTATTTTTTGTCCTACTGACACATTTATAAGTATCTTAAAGCAGTGTGAATATGTATTTTTATTTTTTTACTATGTCAGAATTTATTTTCTAATATTACTTTTCAGTAAATTCACATAATTATATTAAATCTTTTATTTTCGATATACGCGAGCCCACCACATTAGGTTATCAAGCCCCCCTAGGGGGCACTTCCCACAATTTCGGAAACGCTGTATAAAGTAAATGAAAGGAAATTCGTTTTTTATTTCATATAATCGCAAAATCAGTTCTAGTTTTGATTTTACTGTAGCTATTTTGAATTTAAAAGATTACACTTTTTAAAGTTGCTGTTTTAACATTCATTTATTAATAATGTACGAAAAAAAGAAAATCAACTATTTTATAATACATAGCTTGGGATTGAATAAGTACAACATAAATTTTAGCACCATATTAAATAGAAATCTACTTAGATATATTTTTCTTTATTTTTATATACGTATATTGAGACTCAAGTGTATTAAATTTTTTTATAGAAGGTAAACACGTCTTCTTCCAAAAACATTCTGTCTTATTGATTAATACATGATAGTAAAAAAACTGGTGGGAAAAAGAATGAATTCATTCAATTTTACAAGTTTCAAAACAAACAAAAAATTGATAAATTGAATCAAAAAAGTGCTTGAACAATAATAATTGTTTTCAATAAAAAATTATTAAACTTCATGTATCTCATATTTATAAATACTGCATTTTTGTTAATTCAACAATAGATTGATTTTAAAGATTGCTACTTTTATTTCGAAAAAATACTAAATAATACGGTTTTTTAATAAAATATTTTCACACATTTAGCTTAATACACGTACAAAAATTTTAAATTCAAGATATACATATGTTAATGAAGTTTTTTCATCCTTAATAGGAAGATCATTAAAAACAGATCTCAACGGAAAACATTCAAGCACTTTCATTGAGAAACACGGCACATGCAACATTAATTATTATTCTTTTAGTGAGCGGGAAAAAAATGTTAAATGCAAAGATTGTCTTTGGAAAATTAATTTGGTAGCTAATTTATCATGCACTTTAGGCTCGTGGCACTAAAAAATTCACTTTTACAAACAAAACAGTTTTTGTGATAGCTTTACACGATGCGAAAGTAATTAATTGTGAATTTTTTCCCCTACGAGATGCCTATGTTTTGTTAAAAGACGATAACATTTTTACTCCTGATAAAGATTCCTATTATTCATTAATTCAAATCATTGAAATGTGATAACGAATGAAGAGTATGATTGTTGAAAGAAACGAGTGTGCTAATTTTGAACGTCTATGAGATAATACATGAAAAATGAATGAAATTATATTCATTAGCTAATATTTTTAACAACTAATTGGCTGTCATTTTTATATAAAATATGATGAGAAGAAATAGGTAAAATAAACGTATTTTCTCATTTTCACATAAAAATTTACCTTCCTCATATTGCTTTAAGCTAACTAAAAAGCCTAAAATATTTGATTTAAAAAGTGTACAGTAACAGTTTATCTATAGAATTAATCATAGTTTTTAAAATGAAAATTTTTAAAACATCACACAAGTCAGCTTAACACGCCACTTTAAAAATATCTGTCTTAATCAGCAATACCTTGCCATATCAATCCTTGACTTGTGCATGTACAATTCTTATTTTTCATTTTAAGAAATTCCAATAAACCTTTTGTTCGTCTGGGAATATGGGTCCTATTTAGATTAAAAATTTTTATAAATACGTTTTCTACTTATTCGCCCTTTCTCTCTCTTTCTCTCCATATATATATATATATATACATATATGTAATAATTCCCTCTAGCATCCTTTTGTTAACTCTTTTTTCTAATACTTACACAAGCTTTAATTCTTTGGTTTAAAAATAATACTTTAATCGTAATCGTAATCAACGAGTTTCCGAAATCCCTGTCCCACCCATGTCATCTAATTAGAACTACTATTACATAATAGTCACGCGCTTGGCATTGCCGGTATAAAAACCAAAAATCTTGTGTGGTCGCTCTCTTTGTCTTTGTGTTTTGTTCCTGGACATGTCGCTGCTGCTTGTCTCTTTGTCCACTTTGCTTTGTAATCGTCTCAAGTTTGTCTCGTCAACGTTAAAATGTACTGCAATTTTGTCCTAAGCTTTTGATGTGCATGTCACAATAAAAAAGATGAAAGTCCACTGAAGATGTTTTTCCTGAAACCCTACTAACACTCGACAAACTAAGATAACTCGGCCACAACTTTACATATATATGCATACATATAAAGAGAGAGAGAGAGAGAGATGTGAAGTATATAGAAGTGATTATCACATAATAGCCAAAAAAGCTTTAAAATATTTTTTTCAGTTTTTCTACCTCTTATTTGCATTCTTATATTTGCGGATTTTTGGCATTAACAAATATAAAAATGAAAATAAATCATCGAAACTTTTAAAAGTAGATGACGAAGTGAGAGGGGGATTATCATTTTTAGGTCAAATGTAAACGAAAGTATGAAAAATCATCAAGCTCAAAACAATTACATAAATCACAGACACTTTTCAGTAACATCACAGGAATGATATTTGTAGGCAAAATTTTCATATTTTGTTCAAGTTATTGTAGTTTTATTGTCTTTCTATAATTGACAAATAGCACGTTGAAATTATTCTTGGGTGTGTGATTGTCTTTTTGACAGGGCGCAGAGTGTCTTGTGGATTACTTTTGCTTTTGTATCTTGGTGGAGTGTTTTGGGTAGCATTTGAAAACATGACTTTCAATTCAAAAGCTTCATGTTATTACTTTTCGCAAATTTGCTTTTGCTATCATGATCAAAATTCATTATTAATTCCTACTATTAGCCCACACTCTCTATTTATTTATAGTTTTATTTATTTATCTTGATGGAATTTTCAGTCGTTAATAAAAAACTTTTTAAAACGCTCAATTGAGCTGTAATTTTATATACAAGAATATTTTGGATATGACAATACAATAATTTAATTATAATTAATTAAAATTAATTAATTAAAACTAATTATTTAAAGAATTACAAATACAGTCACGTTGGCATCATTTTTGGTGACTTAGCGATTCTTTTGGCTACTTGTGTCAAAACTTGAAAAGTTTTTTTTTCTTACATTTTAAAGCATTCAGTTGAACTGAAATTTTATATACACGATTGTTTTGAATGACAATACGATACTTTAATGATAATTAATAAAAATTAATTACCACTTAAGGTTGTGATTCTGTCATATGTATAAAACTATTTATATTAATTGTCATCAAGTCTTCCCTTGCTTGCTTAGTTTCAATTTCCTAAAATATAAATTGCACACACACACACACAGATGCCCTTTTTTTTAAATTCTGCACATTACATTTATAAACCATAATAAAACCACTAAGCGGTTCACAGGGGGAAAATGTAGCCCATTAATAGAAAATAATTTGGAACACACAAATGTGGTAGGTTGGAGAACTCAATTACCCCAAGTACCTTAATATTGTAAAAAACGTTTGCCATTCCCAAAAAAGAGAGAGATATGACAGATATATTATTGTTCTTATGAAGACTGTCATATAGGAAGATACTGACAAGGTCATTGGTAACAAAAAACAGTTTACCCAGAATTAAAGACTTCATGAGTCTGGGGTGACTCTGTGTTCCACGCGACCGTTCCCGGGTTAATCTGATCGAGCACATTAGGGTTTTCATAGAAAGACAGCATGTTGGAATGTGTGTGTGTGTGAAGTTGTATTTAAAGTGCATATAAGTTCAAATTAAAATGGAGGGTATTTATTTAAATTGAAAGTAATTTCTCTTGTTAAGATTTTATTGCGTATGCTTACCTTAATACCTTATAACGGAAAAACATAGTAAATACTTTGCAAAGAAATACTTTACACTTTAAATCTCCAAAAGTTTGCACTTACCAAAAATATTTGCAGCATAGTATTACAATTTTATTACCCATTTTGTGTTATTACAAAAATGCTGTTAGCTTTGCAGGAAATATTGCAATTTTATAAAACCAAGCATGATAATGAGTGATATAAGCATATATACACATTTCACATAACTGCATACATACCACCAACAAAAAAACACACTCACACATACAAAAAAACAAATGCGGCAAAGCATTAGAATTTCAGTATAAGAGCAAAATATCTAAAAACAACTTTGCTTGACCTTAGTAAATACAAGCTTTCATGATATTTTCTCTACTTCAACAGGTTACAAAACCTCCTGGAGAAATCGATTTATAAGAACTCTCCACTCCCAAAGTCAGCAGCGGAAAAATCGTCTCTCCTTTACTATTGGATTCCAACCCTTTAAAATCGAATTTCATGGAAATAAGACCCGACCTTCTTACATCAGAATTTTTTTTATCATTCTGAAACGGAGTTGTTCAAATAATATTGAAGAATGCATTGCCAATAGGATCATAAAAAATGGCAGTATGAGATGTAAGCGTTTTTCTAAGACCCGTTTCAGGTCCCATGTAACGAACTTGTGTAAACTCTCTTCTAGTCAGTGAACCCGGATTTAAGTTACTTCCTCTTCCGCTAGACTTAACACGATCTCGTATAATAAATCCCAACATAACCTCGATATGAGGGCGGCTAAATGGTTTATGCATCCATGCGCTATTTGCGAATAATGAGAGTTCTCTTAAATTCTCGTTAGAGTAGCATTACTTTCGGGTTCTTGGAAGAAATATTATCCTTATATATTCAGAGGAAATAAACATGCACATATATGCGCAGAAGTGTATTTTTTCGGGTTGAGTTTACTCGATTTATGTAATAAATAGAATTAAAACTTTGGTAGCCATTTTTTATTGCAGGAATATATTTGAAGAAATGAAAATGCTTTTTTTCTGAAATAACTCTATATTTTTCGGGGAGTGTTGTTTCAAAAAGATAATACAATTAAATTGTAGAATTATAGAAATTAGTAACTTTAGATCATTGAAGCATATAGACTCTGCGGTAATATTAATTAATTAAAAGCTTTCTATATTTATTTACCTAAATTATCTAAGTAAATTATTTTCAAAATTATAATATAATCTTTTCGTACAATTCTGCACTTTTCATAGCTTAGTCAATTAATATTTTGCTCTATAATTTGAAGATTAATTGATATTTGATATTTTTTAAAATCAAAGATAGATTATAAACTGGACTTAGAACTATGTTTAACCCTACAACCCTATGTTTACTCTTTAGCTAAGGGTACCCTAAGTCTAAGGGTATATACAACTTAGAGTATTGTACACCTATAAGTATCTAATTTTGGCTTACACTGTCGTGATATATTTGTATTTCTGGTTTAGGTCTATAAGATTTATTTCAATATAGTACATGATTATTAATAATATATATAATAATAAACACATGTGAATATTATATATTTAAAATACTATAATTTGGATTTATTTTTTCGGCTGAATTTTAATATGCTGTTATACCTTGTTTTAATTTTCTGACAAACCTAATAGTCAGAACATTCCACTGGTTTTGTTACGAACTCTAATGATCTTGTCTCTCATAGATTTGTTTGTTTACTCCCCTACAAATCACCAGGCAAAATAACGCCAGATTCCTAAAAAACACAGGTTTCTAATTCCTTAAGATATTTATGATGAAAAGTGGGTAAATTAGATCCTAGCCCAGATTTTATGCTTGTTTAACCAGAAGCTTTTATTACAAGGTACATAAAAATAATCCGTATTTGTGACCCTAGAGTAACATTTACTCAAACAAAACTACAACACTGGTATGAAAAATAATTGCATTTTTATAAGAATCTCGTAGTTTCAAAAATTATTTTTGGTTTTTATCGTAACAACTATGCATGAAATTTTTTTTAAAAATTATGTTAATCAAACATTAGAATTTCAATTGAGTATCTGATAAATAATGCTTAGAAAAACTGACAGTTAAGCTGCTTATTTTTGAGTAAATTCATGTATAATCTATAAAACACTACACATGAAGAAGATGCACGAGACTAATGGAACATAGTAGATAAGATGTGTATATAAATTGATAGTATCATAAAAATTGGATATTTTATTCAGGAAATACAGTTACACGATTAAAAAAAATCGGAAATTCTTTGGCTTATAATGCAATTGCTCAATTGTCTTGTATATAGATATTCATTGGATTCACTAGCATTCCAATTACATGTCGCTTCATGGGCTGTGAGCACATATTTTATGATCACCCAGTTCTCGCCTTCTGTTGTCGCTCTTGATCGATTGTTGCATTTTTGATGCTGCAAGCTCCCATGGTTCAACCACCCATTCCTGTAAAACATCTCGTCGAAAGATAGTATCTCTCTAACTCAAATATCGAAAGATCCGTGTATTTGATCCTGCTTCCTTTAGTCCTATTGCGCGCTCTCTCTCAAATGGAGACATCTTGTTAACGAATCCCTCAGTGAAACGTTAAAGCACTTCACGTGGATCGACGGAATAACATTCGCACGGAAGCTATGCTTTTCGAATTTTTGCTATGATATATACCATCAGTATACTGCACTGTAATGCGCTGGAGTTCTAACTTGTGATAAAGAGCTTGTAAAATTCCAAAAGATTTCAAAATAATCTAAATAATTAACATCTTAAATTTCTATTAAAATAGCTTCTGGTTCTACACATAAATGCCCCATATCAAAATTTTAAATACAGTGAAATACGTTTCCCACGAAAACTCTTAAGATGAAATATAGTTTAACACAAAATAATATCACGGTCCCGACAAACTACTATGTATTTTCATTTTTTCCCCTCTTAATATGAAACAAAAATCTCCTAACACGAAAAAGTTTCCTTCTGGAAATAAACAAAATACCGAAAACATCTGAGGGATTGGACTTGTACTACTGTATCATTGGAAGAATTCGATGCAGTAGATGATGGTAATGTGTATATAGTCTCAATTTTGCCAGGCTAAGACGTTTAGGAGTTTGTTCGAAGCTAAAAAAATATAGATGCAAATTCCGACGATGAAAACGAAATGAACAATACAGCTCCTGTCCCCACGTCATTCGAAATGAGGAACATCATCAAAAGTATGTTTAGTTATTAATAGACGCATATTCCAATGGTGAAATGAATAACAAAATGGGGGATATCGAAAAATTTGACGATAAAATCAATAAAAGTTTTTTTTTTCAACTTTTTGCATTAAATTTCATTAAGTTCTTATGAATGCTTTTTCTTCATTTATTTTTACTAAATGCATGCATATATACATAACTATGTAAATAAAATATACTCTAATAATAATATTTTTGTTGAAGTATGTCTTTCTTTTTCAATACCATTTAATAGGAAATTTTTTAGCACGAAAAAAATTTCAGTCTCCTCAATTTCATGTTAAACGTTTTTCACTGTAATTAAAATTTATTTACATTAAAAGAGGTATACGTTAAAAATTGCATTTTAACGACTTATTTGAATAAGTGAAAATGAAGCGAAGGAGTGCGTGTGGGGATCGCAGTGACCCCCTACCTTATTCCTTTGATAAACAAACACAGAAACGTAAAATGTTTGTGCGAAAGAGACAGTAAGAATTCTCTCAAACATGTTCTTTATACTATAACTTTTTGTTGCTCAATCCATCCTCTAAAGCAGCGTTTCTCAAACTGTGGGGAGTGCCCCCTTTGTGGGCCGTGATAACCTTACAGGGGGGAAGGGGGTGCGAACATATCAAAAAGCTAAAAATAAAAGATTTAAAAAATTGCAAATTTACTGAAACGAAGCAAAACAAAAAAACATTCCGTCATAATGAAAAAATAAATAAATAAATAAATAAAACATTTATATTTACATTGATATAATAAACTTTTAAATGTATCTGTATTGCACAGTGTATTTCATAATTAATTTATCAATACTAAGTTAAGAACAATATTAATAATTATTAGTGACTCCCATGTTCTTGCTATATACCAAATTATACACAAAATTTATAATACCTATTTTTATAATTTGCACGGTTAATAATTTAAGTCATATAGTAGATTCAGCTACAAAGTACGTTATTTTTTTAAAATCAATTCATTGTTATTGTATTGAGGGGGGCGCGATGAAAATTATGATTGAAAATTGGGTCACAAATATTGAAAGTTTGAGAAGCACTACGCTAAAGGCTATTTGTGTTTTTAAATTGGGCAAGAGTTTGCCATTCAATAAAGAGCTGTTTTCATACACGTGTGTCAATGGTGCTTTCATCTTGGAGTAGTTTGTTTCAATAGAATTAAGAACGGAATGCTTTATTTCCTGTCTATCCAGAGTCTGATGAATTGCTAGAATAAAAATAACGCAAGTACATAAAATTTGAAAATGACTTAAAAATTTAAAATAATATAATTATGTTTTTTTTTCGAAAGAAAAGGCAAGTGTAGAATTTTAAAACTGAATTAAATACTTATATAAAATACAAAATGTAAGCAGATGGACAATTTACGGAAACTAAGTTTTGTCCAATATTTTATGTAGTTTAACCCAACTCAGTGTATGCGACCTTGTATGCTGAGATGCTGGACAGATGTTCCGGTCGGTGGTCAGTCTGACGATGATTTTAAGTAGGTTATTATGAATAAAAAAAGAAACAAAATATTTGATTTAAAAGTAGAAAATATTTTATTTTGAAATAAATTTTCTGTAAATTATTTCTTGGATATTTTTTTTAAAAATTTGATAAAGATTGACGAACTTAATAACTTCAAATAAAATTGTGTATGATGCAGCAATAGTCCTTTTAAAAAAATTGAAATTTAATATTTGCTTAGAAATAAAATAATAAAAAGTGAAATAGAAGTTATTCCGCTGCGAAATTTTTAATGGGTGTTGTTATTTGGCAACCATTTTATGTGCTACTAATAATGATCATATTGGATACCATTATGTTCATTATTTTTTGATATCTAGCAGATGGTTGTTAGATCCAAACAATGGAGCCAGGTGCCTCCAGTATTATTTCAATTATTTATACGCCTTATGTATACAATACTAGTAATTGGTATATACGTTTCTTTTGTACAAGCCACCAGATTTGGGATGTATTTTCTTATGAGACTGATGTTGAGATCAAGACCATAAAACAGTTTACTGATTCAGTTCTTACATAAAATAATTATTTTTTACTTTTCATACATAAATGTTAAATCAATTGTAAAAATAGAATGAATCATTTTCCTTTGCGAAGTAATAGAATAACAGATTACTAACACCCTTATAAATATGTTGGAGAAGCAATTTTTTTTTTAGTTCTAGAAAACATGTTTATTTATGAAGCTCTTTCTTAGAATAAGATCTGATAAGTCATTTTTTAAAAAAAAATATTGACTATTGCATATTTATACTGAACTTAGTTTCTTTTTTGTTGACAACTTGACCATTAATTTCGAAGCTCACTATGGACCTAAAATTGTATCTCTGTCTGAATACCATGTTTATGAGTGAATTAGATATTAGATATAGAGAACTACCGTATTTATTCAAATCCATTCTAAGACACATTTCAAATTCTCAATACATTTTTTCCGAAAAAAATAAAAATTGGTGTAAAAAGAATTATCGATATCCATTTCATATTAATTTAAAACAAACTAAAATAAGAACTAATAAGAAGTGAATAATTAATTTATTTTACGAGTATTAAAAATTCTTGCACACAAGGTACGGCTGTTGTTCCCACCATCAGTATCATGTTCAATTTTTCCCATCCAAAGAATTTTCCTGCTTTTGATTTTAAACAACGCCCTATTTTTAGCAGCAATAACGGTGAAAAAAAGTGCAGCTTAGATTCGAATATATACCAAATTTTTTGGAGTAAAGCAATTTTTAATGCAAAACAAAAAATTCAGTCTTACACATTACCCCTTTCGAAATAAATTATCATTCTTTTTTTTTTCATTATTGTATGGTCATTAATGATTACCATACCACTACTACATACAAGACTACTATTATTATAATTGGGCAATTCATAAATAATTTTCAATTTTTCCTTCATATCAAGCATTTATTTTCCACTTACTGAATAAGTACCACAATTTTAGTAAAAAAATATACATAAGTCATAAGTAATGAATACTATCTACTGGATTAACAATGTAAGAATATGTTTTAAGAAAAACTCATGATATATGATTAGCTTAAGTACAATATTCTTCGAATTCATATCCCCCAAATGGATTTTAATTGTTTTGTTTTAGGATGGTTTCTTGTAATTTCATGCTAGATCTTAATCTTTGATGTTCCTTAATAAATGAATATTAGCAAATCACACCAATAGGTTCTATTTTACAGAAATTGTACAAAAAATATGTTTCATTTTATATTAAATAACTATTATTATGTATATATGTGAAATAAGGTAATATTTATTTTAATTAAAAAAAAAGCAAATACTTTTGAATATTACTGAAATATATTTCGAATATTTGTGCAATGTATTCCGAGCTACTGAAATGATTCAAAATTGTTTTATGTTTCATTGATTAACATATTTATAAATTATTGTTGACTAATATATTCATTAATTAAAATGATTTTAGTTATCTGAATTTATTATTAAAATTTCTTAGTTTTTCCCAATGAATTCGAATATAATTATTCCATTGCTAATATTCTCATTAAGTACTTTTTCATTTAAAATACTTAATTACCAAGTCATAAAAATAGAGAAACTAAGTTCCTTTTTTTATTTTAGGAAAAAAGAAACGTGTAAATAAGACGTAAGAAATCTATGGAAATTTCTAGAAGAGCTTTTCTCTTTACCGAGTTTTCGTGTTTTGAATGCGCAGCTTTAAAACCAGAATTTATCGTTAGATAGCCGAAAACAGACAGCCCGAAGTGTATTTGAAACACCATGTAGCAAAATAAGCTTGAAAAGTGCGAGCCGTGTACATTTTCCATTTTTGGCTATTTTCCTAATAAGATAAAATAGAGAAAATCCAAAGAGTATATTGGCTTAAAAAAATATTCAAATTGGAACATTTTACTTGGTATTTGAATTTCAATAAGCATTGAAAATAGGAAAGGAATATTTCAACTGGCTTACTGTTTTAAACTAATTTAAAAATATTATTCAGAATAATTTTCAACACACATGAAATCAACTTAGAGTTGACGTAAGTTTTCCTTTCCTTCTTCAAAAATTGAGAATTTAATAGAATACCGCTACATTCTATTTCCCATAGCAAAAGTAAATGTCTTATAAGTAATTCAAAAGACATGTGAATTTTTAAGTTTCAAAAAATTTTTTCTCTTGTGACAAAATTACTTTAAAAGTGATAATTAAAAACAAATATTTTTTTGATAAAAATAGTTTGTCAAAATAGTTACAATATTTAATATTTATAATTATTTTTTGGATAAAATCAGATAGAAAGAAATATTTTTTCAAAATTGAAGCTCATTAATATATTTTCAAGAATACGTTCTACTTCTATTTCTTTCAATTTTAAACAAACAAATTTGGAATCAAAACAGTTAAAGTGCAAAAGTTTTAAAACAAATAATTCTGAGCTATATAGGAATGCGAACAATAAAAATAACAAAGAAAAAAATGAAAGTAATGAAGTTAAAATCTACACTAATGATGAAAACCACAATGTATTTTACAATAAGTTAATTCTAAATGAAATTCACTAAATTTGTTAAGGATTTAATACTTGTTAAAAGAAATTTTACGATGAAAGTAGAATTCCATTCAATAATTGCCTTTGAAAACGATGTAAAACAATGATAAATGCATTAATCTAAAATGTTGAGCAAAAGGAATGTCGGTCAAGAAAGTTTCTGACAAAAAACAATGACAATCAATATCTGTACATTTTAATGAAGAAAAGAAATCTTCGCTTAAAATACCCCAAATTCATAGGATTCATATTGCTTTTTACTGAAAAAATCCACTAATAAAGAATAATAGAGACAAAAAGAGAGAGAATATAGATATAAACTAACCTTCAAGTAAAAAAAGTGAAAACCTTTTATAACTTTATTTATAACTACTTATCTGTGACTTTCATGGTTATACTGCCAACGGTACAAGAAAGTGTTGTACTGGCGAAGTTAATTTGTTACGCCTTTGGTAGAGAAACAGAATGTTTCATAAATTCACGAGAGAGAACGATTTAAAGGAAAAGTGACCATTAAAAGAAGCAAAGTTTCTACAAGATACGGAACATAGATAGCTCTAGTACATGGATCAAGTATTCGTTCTAAGTCTTATTCACACGAAGAGAATGTAATTATAATAATAGTATTGTTCAACACGTTCTTAGCGCTGAATCCTTCTGACACCACAAGATAAACACAGAACATAATAAATGAAAGTTTTAAGCCCATCACAGATTTTAAATTGGGAACTCTACAGCATCTTTTGACAAGAATACTAATAAAACAGAGAGAAAGAGAAAAAACTATTTATTTGCCATCGGTCTGTAAAATTTTGTTCGTGAAGTTTGAGGTAGCCAAAATAAGAGTTACGGTCATCATTTTTAATGAAAAAACCCTTTTGAATGGAAATAACTACTGTAGATTACATTGCTTCAGAAGGCACTTTCACATAGCAAATGAACTATATAGAGATTAAAACGCTTTCTTCGATCTCTACAATGTCTTGGTATTTCTCGGTACAGATTTATATTTATACTGCGCTTGAAATTTTTTATTTTCACAAATGCTATTCTGAAGAGTATAGCATTGTCAGACAATGGAATATTTCGTTTCTTCGAAGTGCAATTATTTTTACAGACGTAATATGGTCAGCATTTGTAAGCATGTGACTGGCACATTGTTTCTGCCAAATAGGGGTACAAATCCTCATGCTACTAAAACTTCATCATGTAGAGGAGCTGATACACATTCAATTAATCGAGGATTAAAATCCTATCGTTGGCATGGAGTGGTATTTTGCAGAAGGAGATGTCAGTGACACTATACTTAGGGGTGACCCTTGTCACTTTACCATGATTCAAAATTTTAAGTTCTGTTACCAGTAGCCTTCTTACTGTTTCCTATTACCTCACACATTGAGACCTTAACAAAATAAGATATCAATACAATAATGTATAAGTTCTCATATGCAGTTGAGAAATGGAAGGCTGCTTCAATGAAATGAGTATTCGCTTTATATGCTTATTTCTATCAGCCTAAAAATCAATCGTTTTTTTCATAACAACTCAAACATTGTGAAACAGCATATACTAATAACAGTTATATTAACTCAGTTGCTTGTGAAAAACTTTACAAATATGCATGAGCCAAATTTGACATAATTTTGTAAGACAATTAATATACCATACAAAGGAGATTTCATATTTCAATTGAAATAAAATTAAATGCTTTTGAGAGAATAAATACTTATTGGGGGGCAAAAAAAGTATTTCAGTCATTTTCAGTTGCTTTACTAATCCGATAAAATAGTTATTCGATTCAAAGATAATCTAATGATTTTCTATATGATTGTAATTGTAATTACGATGGATATTCCGAAATTAAGCTTTGTCATTTTTTTTGAAAAATGAAAATGTGTGAAAAAACAACTGCCATAGGAGACTGCATCCGTTGCTAGTTCAATGACGGCAGTAGTGTTAGCTTAAGAAGAGTGACACAGGCGCAAAGAGCAGTAGAAGAGAGAGAGTAGCAGCAGATTGGAGTGCCCGAGGTTATTCGAGTACAAACTACGATGGTAAACATGTATGCTGACAATGTGGTCACCGATAGAACTGTGCGTTGCTATCTGTTATGAATAGACACATGGAGCTAGTGTGTCCGTGATCCATGAACTCTTACAAGTTTATGGTAGCCGTGTCTTATCAAATGGTTAGTCACTAATATTGCATGTTCAGTGAAGGAAGACAGAATTCGGATAATGAAGGTCGAAGTCGACATCTATCCACATTCGTGAATGAAAACAACGTTGAAAGCTGTGTGAGAATTTCTTATATATCAGGACAGAAAGTTTTACCAGAGTGGATTCTTTAAAGTGACTGTACGCTGCAATAAATGTCTCAATGTCGGTAGCGATTATATCGAAAAATAGTGCAAGCCTCATAGTTTAATGATTCCCTCGTGTATTTTGTTTTGATAATAAAGTTTCCTAGTGATAAACAATAATGGATTTATCTTTCGGAATGTCCCTCGTATTTTTTAATAAGTGCACATATACAAATGCATCAAAATGAAAAATTTAATTGAAATATATTTAATCATCATTCCAATTTAAAAAAGTTAAATTTATCACACTTCATATATGAAAATCATTTTTTGATCAAATTACATTTAGAGCACTTGTTTTGTGCTTTGTATAAGTAACTTTTGATTTCTTAATGATTGGAAATATTTTCTGTGAAAAACATTACATCATTGTTTTATTTTACCATTGACTGCAATGGAATTAAATAAGAAATATGAGAAATATATTTGTCTATGAACTTGTATATATTTGAATTTGTGCTAGAGAATTGAACTAATTTTGTGCTAAAATTTATGAACTTCTTTTAATTAATCAGAAAGAAATGCGTTTCAGAGTCAATTAAAAAATAATAAATTATTAGTAACATGATATAGCAAAAAGCAATATTTCCGGAAATACCTTCTAAATTTAAAGACTAAGTGAGCAAACTTTTGTTTGACTTACATAGGGCTTTCTGTTAGACAGGATTACTCAGTATATTTTCATTTTACTCTCCCACAAAGAAAAATAAAATCAATTCAGTATCAGCCTAAAAACTTTTTTCGTTTCTATAAAAACAATGATTGATCTTATTTTTATCTAATTAATTGGCTTATTGTATTCCTCGCAATTCTGTTTACTATCTGCAGCATAAGCAAAAGTTACAGCTTGAAAATAATCTGACAGGGTATTGTTTTTAAAAACCACTGAAGATGAAATTCATTTCAAAATGCTTGTCAGAAAAATGTGATTGATTTTTAGAGTTCAATGAATTTCTAAATATTTCCTTATAAATATTGTTTGACAAAGTTTTTAATTTATGAATATGGCATGCAGCACCTAAATTTTGACTTTTTTAAAAACATTTACGTTTTTGACATCGATTGCTTTCTAACACTATGCATACTTTGTTCTGAAGGTCATTCATTTTAAGTTATGCAGTTTGAATAGCATGCACATGGAACACGCATGTTTAAAGTGAAACACAATCAAAACTATAAAAATGGCTTGTAGGGCATTTATTAAAGTACATGTATGACATTTAAGGATATTTTGTAAGCTTGAACATTAATCCTTTTATATATTTTGAATGCTTACATTTTTTTACATGTCACAAGTAATGACTGGATATTCAGATCCCTTTCCTAGTACACATACGCACAAAAGAATAATTTTTCTTTTAAATATTACTAATGGAAAATTTATTACTCGGGTATATTATGTGGATATTAAACGTTCTTTGATAATATATTCTTAAGCAAAACCTTTTACACTATTTTTTTATTCATTCTCACTTTTTATTGAGGCAATATATATTATTTTAAAAAATGTTTTAGCCAATATGCATACTTATTTTCATATAGAAACACCAACAAAGAAAAAAACAGAAAAAAAGTTTTGAGCGTTTGTGAAATTTCATTCAAGGTTTAATTTCTGACTTTACTAGAAAAGTATTCAAATTAAAAAGAGGTTTAAATTCCTAAAAAAAGGTACAAGTGTATATCTAACATTCCAAAAATAAGAAAATAAATTTCCTCCAAAATTCTACACTAGCATGCAAAAAAAACAAGCAAAAAAAAGCATTTTTCAACACACAATCATATAATTAATCAAAAAGGGCTTTTTACAACCAATGCAATGAAAAGGCAGCACAGAAGAAAGGTGATACAAATACTAGAACTATGAAATCAGAGGGGATACACAACATGTAAACGTGTGGAATGAACACAATCATTGATAAGGCAACTTAAAAAGGAAGAAGGATGTTATTTGCAGACATTTTATACTATTAAAAGTAAAATCACCTGCGTTTATAGTGGCAGTAAAAAATTTTCAGAATTTCTGCGTACGGCAATCGTACTACAGATATCACAGTTTACAGTTGTCAAACGTCTGCATGAAGATGGTCAGATGTGATATCTGCATAAGTTCGATTGGCGGCAAAGTTTACATTGGTGTCAAGAACACAAAGATTAGAAATCTCATCAATGGAGCCACTTAGTTTACTAGCAAGAGTTGTTTCAATCTAAGCAACAATTCTCAGCGCATTTTATATAGAGATAAGGACACGGCTTCTTCCCATTAACAACATGATACCGTTGGGTGGTCCTGGAGTGCTTATGTTGATTGGATGGATGCTTCTAACTCCACTTTTACAGTGGTTCACTTACCAGATATGGTTGCTATGATGAAATTCTCCCATATGTACGTCTGTTTAGAGATGTCATTGGTCCAGACATTATTTTTGTGGATGGCGATGGTTGTCCACTCTGCACATCTGCTTTTGAGGAACTTCCAGAAAGTGAGGAAATCTGCTGATTGGATTAGCCCAGTGCTTCTGAAACTTTTATTACTTACTGCCCAATATTCAATCAAAATTTCCATCGCGCCCCCTCCATACAATAGCAATGTATTGAATTCAATGATACTATAATTTGACGCTAAAGCTACAGTATGACTTTAACCACTTAAGTGCCACCTGCGTATATAGCAAAAAAAACAGCAGCGTAAACAGCAAAAGCGTTAATTGCCCAGGACGTATATATACGTCTTTCTATGCACTGCTATCCATATAATTATTCCAAAGGTTTGGAATGCAATTAACTGTGTTTGTGAAGGATTTCCTTTTTCAGAGAATTTTATGCTTATTTATTCCTTTTCTTCCCCCCTCCCCATACATCACATATGCGCATTTTCTTGGAAAATGGTGACATTGGGAAGCAAAGACGTAACTTTAAATCGGCAGTTAAGGGATTTATTATAATTTTGTTAATTTTTGTATATAATTTTATACATGACAAACTCCTGGGGTCAACGGTAATTATTAAAGTTGTTTTTAATTTGTTGTATTAAAGTTGTATCTGTATTATATAAGTTTAAATGTGTATTTTATCTTTTTTATGTTAGAATGTACTTTGTTTATTTTCAGTAAATTAATAATTTTTTAAAAATAATCTTTTGTTTTCAACTTATCAATATGCTCGCGCCCCCCTCGTAAAGTTATCACGCCCCCAAGGGGGGCACACCCCACAGTTTGAGAAACGCTGGATTAGCCACAGCGTGATTTAAATCCCATTGAACTTCCATTGGATGCTTTGTGAGATGCCTGAAAGCATCCTCGGGAGAACATTAAACTGCTGGAATAGATGCTTTCTTAAGAGGGGCAATTCTTGAATCGAAAAATTTTGCGTAGTTTGAAAATTGAAAATGGACAGCCAGAATCCTACAATTATTGCAGTTAGAGGAGATCATTTCCCTTAATAAGGAACTTTTTTGTTGTTCTTTCTCCTGGCCAGGTAATATTTTTTACAGTAGCTATTTTGTGAATAAAGTATTTTTCCATTTTGTTCCATAATGTATTCTTTGTTCTATATGTAATAATTCACATTTTGGTTAGCATGCTTACGTCGACCTTCAAGTGTTCGTTACATTATGCCTTTCTAGAGTGGTTTTCATGTCTCTCAGTTGATTTTTTTTGGAATTACAGCACAATATGAAAAGTTGCTTAGGTTTACAAACTTGAAGAGAAAAAATTAGTTAAAATTATTTTAAATGAAATAATTTATGGAAATTCATATATCTAATTGATAAAAAATTCAATCAATTTATTTCTAATAATTCAATCAATATATTGTTTTACATTTTTGAAGCCAGTGAATTGATACATTTAATACAGAGAGTCTTTCTTTCTTTTTTTATTAAAAAAATTAGATAACAGACAAATTTATAAATTAGAAATAACTATATTAATATTTTTTTTCAACTTGTATTATATACGCATTTAAAATGAATTATGTTACTTAGACTTTAGCTGAACGATGTATTAAAAAAATTTTATTTCATTGGAAAAACGGAAATGCTTTCCAAAAAAGAATTAGTGAATATATATAACTTGAGCCTATGTACTACAATAAATTTAACATTATTAATATAAATGCGATTATGATACTAGATAAATGTTTAATTAGCAAATAAAGTAAAATATAAGTTTATTAATGCGTAATTACTTGAAATTCTGAACTGCAAGTGCATTGTATTATCAAAATAATAGGAAGGTCACCTTGACATTGAAAATCATAATGTGTAAAAATGAAGCTATTTTCCCATCTAAACTATTTATAGACTAATTACCAGGAATCTAAGCATTTCTAGTTTACGAGGACGCAATTATGAAACTGCAACTCAGAATAACTACATTTCTCTCGAGTAATTAAAAAACCTCCTTTATGAGATAATTAGTGGATGGAGAGAGAGAGAGAATTCTTTACAGTGTTCAAAGAGACATTCATTTAAGGTTTCACAAGATTAAGTACGCAAAAGTTGGGAAAATATTTTGAAAATTTCAAAGAGATTAATATTATAGCAAGTAATTTCTAATTGGCATAGTGATTAAGATTCAAATTATTACTTTTATGCTAGAAGATTGCAAAATGAACTAAATACTGAAATTTATGCATTTTACTAAATGCCTAATTGATACTTATTTAGAAATAATTCTATTCAAGATGTTTTTATAAAATGTTTAAGAAATCGAAAAGTTGATTTTTTTTTAAAATTTATTGCTCATCAAGTTTTTTCAAATTAAGTTTTAACTGGACATTTCACCAAAACTGAGGTGAAAATTAAATAGAACCACAAAATAAGAGCAGGCTTAGAAAGGACCAAAAATGAATATGGTAATATAATTTATCAATTATACAACACTCATTAGTTCAATAAATATTAGGGAGAATAAATACTTTAATCTTTGGGGAACAGAAGCAATCCAAGTATGAAAATCGTAAAGACAAAATAGGTAGTTGCTTCCAAGTTTTAAGCGTTAATAAATTATAGAAATTATTACTAATCCATTTTAAATATATCACTTTATAACACGTATAGTCTACACTTCAACAGAAAAAATATTAAGCAATGGTACTGAATTAAACTATACACACAAAAAAGAATGTCATAAACAATTACTTCATTGAAATAATTTATAACTCACAATAAAGTAATCCTTAAAAAAAAAAATTCAGCTTATAATTTATTGCTTAATTTTAAAAAAAATCCTTTTTTCTATGGTCTATAATGTTAATCTTTGCTAAATTTTATTATGTATATATAAAAAGGAATAAAAAAGCTCTGCATAACAAGTGAATAGGTACAAATAATTTTAAATAACAGATATTAATTATTTATGCAGCACTAAATCATAAAAGCAATATATATATAACAGAAGAACATTTAATTTTCCTTTTCACTTTTTATTGAAAATAGACTTTTAGAGCCATAAATGTTTAACCACATAATAATTACTATTCTAGAACAGTCCTTAATAACTTATCAGACTCGCCAGTATATATCTAAAATGAATTGAATAGAAACAAAAGGAACACGTTATTAATGAATTCGTAGATTATGAAAGTTACTGGCATTTCGTAACAATAAATTACTAAGCATTTAAACAGACAAGCCGCTTTGTTAGTTTTGTTTGACAAGAGTTAATGAGAACACTTTGAAGAGTCCTGAGTAGGCCTCCAAATATTGATTAAGAAACATTTTGCTGATTTCGATTTCTCTCTGTTGGAATAATGCGATTATTAAGTCGCAATCAGGATGGAAATAACCAAGGTATTTTAATTCCTTTATTATTTTCAAATAAAAATGAAATAGAAAATAGCAAAATTTTATCACATGTAATTCTATATTCTTTTTTTTGGTATTAGTGTTTGAAAAGAATAACACTACACTGAACTACTCAACTGGGTACTCATCTATAAATTTAAAAGATATCGCTATATGGGTTTCAGACATATTTTTTCAGAGCTATATCACAAAACTCTATGACGTTTGAAGAGGCTTTTACCCACAGATCTCCATATCTTCTTCATTGGGTTATGTGTGATGATTTAGAATCTTAGTTGAATAGAAAAGTATTTGAAAGCCCCAGTATAAATAATAGAAGCTTATACCAATTTGTGATTGTATACGTATATATAAGTCTGTACGTATAATAGATCAAAAGCGACAGCTTATTTTCTTATTTATGTATCCGTTTTCCTCACCCTGGCAATAGATTTCCGTAAAATCCATTCATAGCAGATCTCTATTGAACGAAAAGAAACATGCTTACCAAATTTGAAGTCTGTAGGTCGAATTTTTAAAAAAAAAACATGAATCATTTTAAATAACATACCTTCAACCTCTCGTCACATCTCTTGGGAGTAGATTTCTGGTAGAAACGTTATTAACAAATCTCTACTCAACAAAAGAAACATACCTATCAAATTTCAAGTCTGTAAGTATAACATTTCAAAAACGAAAACGTTTTATCCATACTGTCCGCAACTCCCCACGGAACTGGATATCCCGTAAAAACCGTTTTTCATAGATCTCTGTTCAATGAAAGGAACATGCTTACACAATTCAAGTCTGTAAGCCTAATAGTTTTAAAACAGGAATTATTATTTATATAGACCCCTCCCCTTTTTAACATTTCTCAATAGCTCTTATGTTAGGTTTTCGCAAAACGCGTTCTTCGTGAATTTCAACTCATCAAAAGAAACATGCTTACTAAATTTCAATCTGTATGTATAACAGTTCAAACTGGAACTTTTTAATTTAAAAGCCCCTTAAAGAGACCACCTTCGGTCTCTAAGGGGAGACGATTTCTAAATATTCGTTCTTAGTGAATCTCTAAGCAAAATAAACATGCTCACCATATTTCATATTTGTAGTTCTGATATTTTTGGGAATCTCGTGGGAAATGAGTGAGTTTCTTTCTTTTTTTTTCCTTTGTAAGCAGAGTGTATAGGAAAGTCCCCTTAACCTCAAAATACCTGTGGATAGAGTAAGATACAGCTATACAAATGAGGCATTGGTATAGTAAAGTAACTACACCCGACTTAATGCAAACGACAACAGGGTTACTAGGGACGAAACTTGGAAAATAGGCGTTACAAATCGAAAATAAAAAGAGATAGAGCAAAATTTTCTATCACATAGAAAGTTCGAGAGCATTAATTTATTAGTACGGAACAATATTTGGTTCTGAAGAATGGAATAAATCATCGCATGTAAGCCCCAATTAGTCCGAAGTCAATGCATTCCATTTTTTGTAAATTTTAGAAAAAAATAGCCATAGTAGGACGAAATATGTACAATTTATTGCACAAAATACATACTTGCGTCAATATAGTTAAAAGAAAAAGTAAAGGCAAACTATACCACATGGTTCAGACACCCGAAATTAGCTTTTCATTTTTTTGTTGTCAAATATCAAATGTAATGAAAATTTTATTTTTTCTATCTTTTATAGATAACTCAAATTTTTTTTCAAAACTATGCCTACATTTGAGAACCTAATACAACCATACTGTACATCAGTGGACGAAACAATATTTGGCTCTATTCAGTAGCGCACACAGGAATTTTTCAAGGGGGGTCCGGGGTCGAAAGTCCACCATTTTGTATTATGCTCCTTTTGATTTTGTCGATTTTCGGGAACAAAACACACTGAAAAACTAATTATTGAATAAATAATTAGCATTAATTAATAAAATTAATCATTAATAACAGATACTTAATTAAATTTTACGTACTATATAAGAATTATAATCAATCCGAAAAAAATCAAGGGCTCCGGACCCCCAGGACCCCTCTCTTGTGTGCGCCACTGGCTCTATTAGATAGAATAAATCTTCGCCTGTAAAACCCAAAATTTCCGAAATCAATGCATTCCTTTTTTTTGTAAGTTTTTGAAAGGAACAGCCGAGTATGACGAAATGCGCTCAATGCATTGCAAAAAATACGTACTTATAGTGTGATGGCATCTTACAAAGAAAAAGTAAAAACAAACTATACTACATGGTCAAAACACAGTCAAAATTATCTTATCACTGAAATCACATTTTTTTTTTTCTTTTTTGTTGCTGTTGTTAAATATCAAATGTAATGAAAATTCTACTTTTTCTGTAGGATATAGATAACTCCAAAATTTTTGAAAACTTATGCCTGAAATTTATTTTTGAGAATCTAATACAACCATACTGTGTGTGTATTCCAGACAACACTCAAAAACTCTCCTTATGAATTATTTTCTAATTCTACAGAGATATCAATATCCAAAGGCACATAAAGTGATGTCAAGTGTAAGAATTGCAGCATAATCCTTAAGAAATAACAAATGTTAATAAGAAATTAAAAGAATATTATAAAGGTGTGAGAGATGTCCTTACCTCTCTCTTGAGCACCTAGATATGTATAAGGTAGGTAATAAACACTCGCCATAATCCAATCAGTCTTCTTATTGGTCACACAAAATAACGACACAATTTCAATTAATAAAAGAAAGAGAATGTTTCGGTGCTAACCACAAAAGTGGAACAACGACGAAATACACGAATGATTAGGAGACAATCAAACCTGGTCCTTACTTTATATAGGATCTAATTTATTATCCGATTTAATCTAATATTAATTCAATCTCAGTGATCAATCGTCACTTTAAATCTTTCTCCTAATAAGTATTAAATATAATAATTCAATAATGATACCTGTCAGTAAAAATCTCACCTGACTTCTGGTTTACTTCCTATCCTACTCACTTCTAACTAGAAAACCTCAACTATATATAGTAAACATAATTTACATATCACGATTACTTTTTCAGAAGTTTTGGTTGTGAATAACGTGAATTGATAGCCCAAATATTGTTTCCCAAGAGGTTTAGAGGATTTACGAGAATAGATCCGTCACAAATGTACTGGAAAAATATTAATTTATATTAAGTTGAATTATAAAAAGGAAACAAAAAAAAAATAAAAAAAACCTTATTTTTCTGTCTTTTTTTCTCGTTTTCTTTTGGTGAATTTAAACATTCAATCTGTAAGATTTGACTATTAAGGTATCCGACAACGTTCGGAACCGTGATTTTTCAAAAGCGTATAAATGGATAATATTGATGATATTTAGTGTCACTAAGAATAGAAAACGTATATAAAATTGTTTTAAGAATATTATTACAATAAAAAATTATTTATGTTCAATATTTTGACAAAAAATGAACATAGAATGACCAATTTTTAAAACATTCTCCTTTTATGAAAAAGCTTCCATTATAATAATATTTTGCCTGTGTATAACTCAAACCTCTGTACAGAGACTGAGCTAGAATTTTTGAAATATATAACTTAGACGTGGATTTATCTATATTTTACTACATCAGAGGGTAGAATTTTAAGAAAAAATGCCAATAATTATTTCAATTGGTGATAACTGAAAATATGTGAGTTTTTCAAAAAATTCCAATTCAGACTTTCTGGAGAAGTCTACTATTTATAATCAAAATATTATTACTATAGAAGCATTTTTTATAAACGGTGAACATTTTGAAAAAAGGTTATTCTGTTAATTTTTTGCCAAAATATTGTATTTAAATAATTTTTTTGTCATAATGTCCTTAAAACAATTTTATACATTTATTCTAATCTAAGTGACACTAAATATCATGAAAATTATCCATTTATATGCTTTTATAAAATCATGGTTTTGAACGTAGTCGGATACCTTAAGCATAACAGTTTTGTGATTATAGAAATAGTAAGTATAAGTAAGTAAGTGTAGTTATGTAAGTAAGTTTTTTTATTACCAGACGTGATAAAACAAATTTACAAATGAATCAATGGATTTTATATAGCATTTTCTTCTCATATATTAATTTTCAAGAAAACCATGCTAAAATTTAGAATAAACTTAAGAAATAACTCTTATACCTACACTTCTCGCGCAGGGTGTGTCATACCCACCATCTCACCTTTTTCAACGCTCCTTCTGAACCTTTTTTGGAAAATGGACAGTTTCTCGTATAATTGACTTTAAGGTCATATCCTTTTAGGGGCCTTAACTTTTACGCAAATTCTGAATATATATTTCTGGATACCGCCTCTTAGGGAATGTCATAATCTGCGCGTGAATCACCGTTGCAGTTCTGAATGCATGAACACGTTTTAAATCTTCCGTATGCTATGGCGTATTGTTGTAGTTATGATGAAGAAATGGGATATTTAAGTACTTTAATACGTATAGTACAACAGTATTTTTGGATGAAGAAATTCTCTTCGGGGTTATGATGAGGAAGAACCAAATGATGAAGAGTATAACAGCAAGTATGATTCCTCCACTGAGATCGATCCAAATTTAGATGAGGGAGATACTGTTGAAAATAAATATTTTATATGTAGAGAAGCAAAAACATTTGGGGGAAGAACGTAATTTTAAAGGAGACAACTGGTACACATCTTATCCCCTTTCAGATGAACTGTTGAAAAAAAAATTATTGTTGGAAAAAAAAGATAAAATAAAAAGAAATTCCAAAATTTTTGAATTTAAAGAATAGAGAAGTTTACTCCTACATGTTTAGTTTTAAAAAGATACAGATTAAAACAAAATTAAGATCGAGTGAAAACATTCCACTCACTCACGACGAGATTAAAGGAGTGTAAAAACATTGTACTGAATATTCTTATTAAAAGAACCGAAAAACTAAATTTTTACGTGTGAAAAATGTATTAAACATATTGTATTTCCTACTTTTCTCCCATTTTAACTTTTGTATACAAAATTTTGTATGAAAACAGAAAGTAAACACCCTTGGTTATGAGATTCCCTGCGCGAAATCTTCCGGTCGTTTTTTTCGTGTGAGTGATGCTGAGTTATTATTCTTACTAATTCACAAAAATATTATATGTCATTTTCCTTCGTATTCTTATCAATTGGATAGTTATTTTATAGAATTCCTTCAAATGTGTATTTTATCCTTTTACCTGATGGGGAATATTTATTTTTAGTTTAAGATGCGGTGCAAAGAGCAAAATTCATTCCTTATGATACGAATAATAACTACTTTCTCCTTCTAAACAGAACTTGTGAATAATATCATAAGATACAACACACACACATAATTTCTCGATTCAGATACGGAAATTAAATTTTTACGTCACTTTAAACACTGAAAATTTAGCTCCTCTTTTGATCTACAAACTCGGCATTTAGTTTCTCTTAATTTAAGCTTGATAGTTGAACTTCAGCGTTATACTTAATTGCGTAGGAGTTTTCACTACAGTCGGTGAAAGCTAAACTTTAATTTTAAGTGAAGCGACATCTCGGCTAAACATTTCATCTATAGTTTAAACGAGACGTTAACAACAAGCCGGTTGGAATTTCGGCAAATGCGAGAGACAAGCAGTAAATTAAATTACGAATGTAAAATACGAAGCAGTAGTTTATTTACTCTGAAACAAACTCTTCTACTGTAATCCAAAAGTAAATCACCCGAAAACTTAAAGCGCAAGGAAAGGTTCAAAGCGCATTACTCAAAAGAGTGGATCGATAGCGTGTAATTTTATAGTTCCTCGGAACTGAAAATTTCGATGTAGCAATTTACATTCCTTTTCTTAAAAAAATAAAATGTTTTTGTAAAACCAATTTGCAGATTTTTGCGAAAAAAATGTTTAGATTAAGAAAAGAGCATTAATCGTTTCGTGAAGTAAGAAACATTTTATTTAAAAATTTTTAGTTCATGTATAATAAAGCATTGTTTGTAATTATTTCAAATCAAAGTTTTTATGCAATAAATAAAGCTTCGATATGCATAAAAATATTTAACCGTACTTCTATATGTTACAAATTTTTTTATGCGATCTAACTTTGGATCATACTTTACATATCATCAGTTATTAATTGTCGTCTGTTAGTGAAAATGTACTCATTTGTGCTTAAATTATTGTTTGGGGAAAAGTTCGATTATTTTCCCCTAAAACTAACGTTTGATGATTTATTTCTATTACAGTGGCTATTTTACTTTGTCATGTACTGTTTTACTATTTTCCTGCTTGTTGTTAAGCTTTATGCTGAAAATGCATTAATTTGTTAGCAATTATGTATGTACAATATTTTGTAAACAAATCGAAGCACTGTGAAAGAAGTAGTTGTTTTTAATGAAATTAAATATATGTACAGCTCATACTTAGATAATAAAATGATGAAAAAAATCTATACCATAGGGCACATCCACGGATCGCGATTACACCTTGAATGTTCAAATCAGTGGTTGGTGGAACCACCCTTGTCGGTGATGCATGCTTGTATACGTCGGAACGGTGAAAGAAGTTCCTAATCTTATCCTGCAATACATTCTGTCAGGCATTCACTAATTATTGCTCAAGATCTGCTACATTTTGGGGTGCCCAAATCTGGCACCCATGTACTAGAAATATTCCATTCGTTAAAGGTCTGATAACCTTTCTGGCCAAGGAAGAGTATCAACACCCCTAAGGCAGTCCAAGTTTATGCGAGTGGTGTGGTATTATCTTGCTGGACACTGGCTCCCCAATGACGTGCCATTGAGGGTAATAAAACTGCCTGCAGGATGATATCAACATGTCGTTGAATTGTTAGAGATGTATGAAGGATGGCTAGAAATGACCAGCTGTCGAATGAAATAGCACTCCACACCATCGCGATATGCCTCTACATGCCTTTGGGAAAACAAAGGCTGATTGGGACCGCTAAAACCAGACGTCCAGATACGAAGACGATAATCATCTGTGTCAAAAATAAAGAGGGGTTCATCGCTGAATAATATGTGATGCCATTCTGATAGTGACCACGATGATCGGCTACGACACCACTGTAGACGATTCCGCTGATGTTGTGTAATCAAAGGTAGACGTCTTAAAGGCCGCTGTGAATGTAACATCTCCTAAGACAAGTGCCATGAAATGGTGGAAGGTACCATGGGGGCAGTGAAGAGGCTGTAGTACGTTGAAAAGTAAACAATGATACTGTTGGAGTAGTTAGAGCCTGTCAAACAGTCATCCGATATTGCATCGAATTTGGGCATCTTGGCCTTCTAGAGTCTTCATTTTATTGATAAGTTCCTTGCAGCAACCATTCCTGCAGCACCTTTGCACAGCTGTATCAGTACGTTGCAGGCCATGATCTATTGTTCGGTAGACCAAAACCATCTTTACGCATTCTAACAATGCAACCGTGTTAGTAGTCATTCGGATGTCTATATAAAAGCTTCGCATTCGACTCCCACTTACGAATTTTCAATTCCTCTAGCGGCTGAATTTGCACGCGCTAGGTCACCGAAGTTCAGTCCCTTGTGTGTTTCGGAGCGAGTAAGAAGAACCTGAAATCGTATTTTAGGAGTTCCGATAACCTAACCAAGTAATGCTGGACGACCGTAATGTGCGAGGAAAGTGGTGTTAGTATAGCTTGCAGACGTAGAGATGCAAAAAGTGGGTCCCTAACGAACTGTGAGACGGCCGATTCGAATATCCAATCCAATTTGAGAAACTCCTGTTATTATATCAAAAAATGCAAGACGACCGTATATTAAGCTAACCATGATAGGAGCCTACCTTAAAATTATTGGAGTGGAAAGGTGCACTCCCAGCGTTTTTATGGGTGGGAAACAAGAATATGAAATCCAACTTTAGAAAATCCAGTATTTTTGCCGGATAATGCCAGTTCGTAGTACTTCATCCCCCTGAAGGGGGGGGGCAGTACTACGGGATGTGGTACGAGAATCTGGATTCGGATTTCACCAACTGCTTTAATTTTCCTGAATATTGTCGGCATGCGGTCAAATGGCTTTGCGTTCGAGTCCCACGTACGCATTTTTATTCCCTATAGTTAATAAACATTGAGGCGCAACCTTGCAAAAATATGATCAACGGAAAGTTGCATTGGCAATTGCATTTTCAGGCACTGCTGCCACTTTGTTAAGGGGACATGGTACGATTTACGCAAAAATTTTTAATTTAAGGATTTTTAATATTTTTTTTGGTTGCATCCTATGTATGTATAATATGTTAAACATATTTTGTGCTCAAAATTTCATAAAAAGCTAGCCATGTAATTTTTTAAGGAAAAAACTTGAGATTTTTGAAGTGATTTTAAAATGCTACTCCTCCTACAAAAATTGACGTACACGCATGAAATTTTATTTACAAGTACGTCAAACTATGCATAATAAAACTTGGTATGGGTTTTGTGTTAACGTGATTGGTATTCTTACAATACTTTTTATGAATGTTTATTGAAAATTCCTTAAAAAATGTACAAATTCCGAGTTTAATTATTTTAAAAAAAATAAATATTGCTTTGATTCAAAAATGCATACCAACTTTTGTTACATGTACTATCGAGAATAGGTAAAAAAAAATTCAAAGCATTAGGCGCAATAGAAAAAAAATGCCTTAGCATTTTAAATGAAGACAAAATAGTTATTTTATCTTTCTGAGATACGGCAGTTTTTAAAGTTTTGATTTGCCATAGTGATGTGAATAAAAACGAACGTGAAAACTATTATAATTCTACACTTTTTAAGTTTAGAGCTTTCAAATTTTGTGAGGTTATAGGAAAGTATATAAAGAAAAATTTAGGGTAAAAAAATTAAATTTGATTTTTTGACCGATTTTGGTCAATTGAATCGTACTGTGTCCCCTTAAATGGTGGACACACTGCTCTTTCAAGATTCCAAATGCCATTAGACATTCATGAGAAACCAGATGCAAAGTGCGTCATTAAAAAAAAGTGGAGTGACTGTGGTACTACAAAGAATTTCAGTCTGCAATGAGTACTATTAAATACTCAAACGAAGCTTTTCATAAAACTGTGTAAGATTTAAACGTCAACAAAAAAATATCCGGTGTTGCTGTTCTATTACTGCCTGGTGATTTCCAACAGACATTGCAAGTCATTCCTTGTTAGGCTTTTGTTCACGAGATTAACGTAAGTTAGAAACAATCGTTTTTATGACGTTGAAAACGTTGAAATACTTCGATTGACCATAAGCACGCAAGTTCAAATGCAAGATTGATTGATCAGTTGGCGCAAATATTTTCTTATCAACTGCTAGATATTGGAAACAGTGAAGTAGAATTGCATCAAAATACACAATGTATCAAATTGCCAGACAATTTCTGTACTGTTGTTCAGACAAAAAAAAAGGAACTGATTAACAGTGTCTTCCCGGATATACTGTACATTATCTACGTAATGACTGGTTCTGTAATCCTGTTACTTGGGAAGAAAAAAAATGTGGATGTTGACGAAGTACGCTTCCAGTACATAGAGTACACAGAGGTGTTGTCAGGTGATCTAATGCTTTTTAAATCGATCGAAACTATTGTTGATGAAAACTAAACTGCTAAGTTTTTGAATTCTTTGGATACTTTAAGGAATGCCACCTCACAATCTTCGATTCAAGATTGGTTCATTGGTTATTCTGCTGTGTAACTTAAATCCACCTAGATTATGTAACGGAAAACGTTTAGTCATCAAAACAATTAACGGGAATCTTCTTGAAGCAACTATTTTTGTCCTGTTGCCCCGTATTATACTGATACCATTTGAATCTCCATTGAAAAGACTTAAATTCCCAATTCGTTAGGCTTTCGTGATGATCATAAATGAATCTCAAAGCCAACCAATGCTCCTTTGGGGCTTGAACTTAGAAAATCCATGTTTATCGCATGGGCAACTGCATATATGTTGCATGCTTTTGTGAGGGGAAACCACCGAACCTATTTGCGTAAGCAAAAGACAAGTTACTAAAAAATATTTTACACCGAATAGCGATTAATTATATTAAGATTTTTTATTGTTATAATTTAAAACGATAAAATAATATTTAAAATTGCTAAAAATCAACGCTGTTAACCTCGTATAGAAAAATAAATCTTCATATATGTTTTTACTAACAACTTCGTAAATAATTCATGCATTATACTATACTCAAATAGGAGATGAATAAAATGTAAAATTAAAAAAGTTATATTGTTTTATGTTTAATTTCAACTCTCCGAAATTGTAAACAAAGATTACTTTAACTGCATTGAATAGCTTAGAATAGTGTTAAATCAACGTATTAAAACAAAGTCACAGCAAGTCTTGGCCGGTTTAACTAGTCCATAAATATAAAAATGGATGTTTGTAAAATGACCACTCTTCACTCCAACACCGTTCAACCGATCACTATGAAAATTGGCAAGTATATGTATTTTTTTGTTGAGAAGGTTTTTGTGATACCCTCATTGTTGCAGTTCTCCATCAGGTGGCGCTACAGCATATCAACTTCTGCGTCGTTCAATCAATTGCCAAGTTGCTAACATGATCGCCAAAAATGTTTCCAACTTGCCAAAACTTCCAACATTTCGCAATGATTTCAGGGAATCGCCATCATAATGTAAGGAATGACGTTGCTTGCGAGTATTACTGTTTTTACGTAAAATACATGCAACAAAAACTAATATTAACGTATTACACATTCAGATATAGCGGGGGGATTCAAAATTAGTGTGACCAATTTTAAAAGCATGCAACTATATTTATGGTGAATTTCTATAGTTTTACTACTCGTTTTATTTTAAAAATGAAACATTTAAATTGCTACTCTAATAAATTTTATTAGTGGGAGTAAATTATAGTACTGAAATTAGATCCTCAAGCCCGGAACGAAGTCTTAAAGTTTTTAAATGACTGTTGTTCAAGTTCTGTTGTAAATTAAGCATTTAAAAGTCGAAAAAGACATTTTTCTATGGTCTACTATCTAAGCTTCAAAAAGAAGTAAAATTTGGCTCACAATCAAAATCTCTAGGAAAAAATGTGAACGAAAGGAAATCCTTAATGAAAAGGTGAAAAAGAAGTTGAAAAGAATTATCGCTGTAGAAAATCATTTTCCTCAAAGGACTATGGCAAAGAAACTACAAGTATAGCAATCGACAATTTATTGTCAGATAAAGAAAATTGGCTATAAAAAAGTACATTTTCCTGTCTGTCATCAAATGTCTGTTAAGACCATAGAAATACGAGGAAAACGCTCTTGGCCTCTGAATTTAATGTTATGCAAAGGTAGATACAAAACATGAATAACATCGGATGTTGCACTGTTTCATCTGTTATTTACAACTGGCAAAACAAAGATACAATATATTACTCGCAAAAAACGTTGCGAATGTGGCAAAGAAGATCAAATTTAGAGCTCTATCAATCATATAAAGAATCTAACATTGTGAACTTCATCAAAATACAAAGAATTGAATGGACAGGTCCCGTTGTCAGAATGGATGAAACCCACATCACTAAAAAGTTTTCAATGCCCAACCAATTGGCATTCGAAAAAATGGCAGGAAAAAGAAATCTTAGATAGATTGATGGCCTAGAAAAAGATTTCCTAGTTTTAAGAACTAAGAACTGGAGAACACTAGCAAGAAGAGGGCTGGCCTGGAAAAAGCTTTTTGAGAAGGCCAAGGCCCACCCTGGGCTATCTTGCCACTGAAAAAGGAAGGAAAGGTAGATACAAAACATGGATAACTTTGGATGATGCACCGTTTCATCTGTCATTCACAAAAGGCAAAACGAAGATACAATGTATTTCTCGCAAAGACACAGCTGTTTTACAAAAGTCAAATTGACTGTCAGGTGTTATGGTATGGATGATTATGTCCCCTCAAGGCTTAACAAAACCATTTTTTGTAGAACCAAAGTCTAAAATTAATGTTAAATACTATCATAATAAAGTTTTGAAACACTTGATTAGAGAAAGTAAATGTCTTTACTCTCAAGGAAACATTGTTTTTCCCCATCATAGAGCACCAAATCATACTGCAAATCAACTCTAAAATGACCTAAATATAAAAAAATAAAATAATTTTCTTCCTCTCTTTTAATGACTATCACTATCTCCTGTCTGATCCCTTGAGATTATTTTCTATGAGGATACTCAAAGAAACAATTAGATAAACGTAAACTAAGAACATTTCAAGGGGTTCAAAAAGTAATCAAAGAGGAAATCGGAAAAATACCCCAAAAATGGTCGAAAAAACTCTTTTGGCTTTACATAAAGTGTACTGTGGTAGAGGAAATCACATAGAAAGTTCCATGTAAATAGATTGTTTCAATAAAAAATTTTGATCCTCTAAAATTGATCACACTATTGATGAATCAACCAGTAAGTTATCTGCTTTATTTTAAGCATTCATTCCACAAAATGTGCAACAATATGTTACTTTTACTGAGCAGAAATCAGCTTAAGAAAGAATTTTTCAAAAATCAACCCGCAATGAAGTTACGGGAGCGTTATAGATATTAAAAAAAATCCTGTTTTTTAGCTATTAGACCTACAGACTTAAAATGTAACAAAAATGACTTTTTGTTCAGCTGAGATACGCAAAATCCTTTTTTTCCCCCCTTTGGCTTAATTTGAACGTAACGTAAAATTAACTCTTTAAAAACTTCCTTACCCTTCAATCTGTATTGTTTAATTTTTCAATTGTCCCGTGCGAAGAACGGGTATACCAGCTAGTACATATATAAAGGAGAAAAGCTATTCACACTCCCTCTCACTCATCCTGATATCTCAGGAACTATAAGACCTATAGACTTGAAACTGGTTAGCCCGTTCCTTTCATAGACTAGAGATCCGCTACAGAAATGGTTTTGCAAAATTCGAACTCCAAAAAGCATTCCAAGGACTTAAGAGATGGTATACACAAATGTATTCCTATTTTTGGACTATTAGACTCACAGATTTTAAATTTGGTAGGCATGTTTCTTCCATAGACTAGAGATCCACTACTGAAGATGTTTTTCGAAAATCGAAACCCCAGGAATGCTGCTAGGGCTCAAGGGGCGTTATAGATAAATAATCCCGTTTTTGAGTTGCGTACTTGAAATTGTATAGGCATGTTTCTTTTGTTAAATATAAATTCACTTGGAACGGATTTTACGGTAATTGGTTCCTGTGGAATTGGAAAGCAGAAAGGTACTGGATTGTATTTATAAAAAAAACTTCGTTTTCGAACTATTAGAACCTACCATAATGAAGTTCTGTACGTATGTTATTTTTGTTGAATTGAAATATCTTAAGAAAGGATTTAACGGAAAGCAACTGTCATTTAGGTGAACTGAGAGAAATTTATTTAAAAAAACCTATTTTCGAAATACTAGACCAGCAATAATGAAATTTAGTAAATTTGTTTCTTTAGCTGGATCGAAACTGGCCAAGCACAGGTCATACGGAAATCAACTCTCACAGTAAGTTACTGGAGCTTATTGATGAAACAAAATTCCTTTTTTTTTAACTATTTGATGTAGACTTGGAACTTAGCAAGCATGCTTCTTTATTTAGTAGATATCCACTAAAATGGGTTTTACGGAAATCCACTTCGGGAGGGTGTTTTGATAACATAAATATAATTATACTAAAATTTTTCAAAAATTATTATTTAGAAGTTTTGTCCTTTTTACTCCGGCACCACTTGACTCGAAAAGAACGACCGAAAGTTCACGCGCAGGATATCTCATACCCAAGGGTGTTTACATTCGGTTTCTCTACCGTAAAATTTGTGTACAAAAGTTAAAAAAGTAAATACAATATGTATATTACATTTTTCACACGTAAATTTAGCTTTTCTGTCCTTTTATTAAGAACATTCAGTACATTGTTTATACACTCCTTCAATCACGTCGTAAGTGAATGCAATGTTTTCACTGGATCTTAATTTCTTTTTAATCTGTATCTTTTTAAAACTAAACATATAGTAGTAAACTTCTTTATTCTTTAAATTCAAACATTTTGGAATTTCTTCCTTTATTTTCTCTTATTGTTCCAGCAATAGTTTTTTTTTTCAAAAGTTCATCTGAAAGTAGATAAGATATGCTCTAGCTGTCTCCTTTAAAATTGCGTTCGTCCCAAATGTTTTTGTGTCTCTACATATAAAACATTTATTTTCAATAGTGTCTCCATCTTCTAAATCTGGATCAATTTCTGAGGAGGAAACATACTTGTTGTTATACTCTTCATAATTTGATTCTTCCTCATCATAACCGCGAAGAGAATTTCTTTATCTGAAAATACTGTTGTTCTATACGCATTAAAGTACTTAAATATCACATTTCTTCATCATAACTACAACAATACGCCATAACATACGGAAGATTTAAAACGTGTTCATGCATTCAGAACTGTAATGGTGATTCACGCGCAGGTTATGACATTCCCGAAGAGGCGGTATCCAGAAATATATATTCAGAATTTGCGTACAAGCTAAGGCCCCTAAAAGGATGTGACACGAGAAACTGTCCATTTTCCAAAAAAGGTTCAGAAGAGCGTTGAAAAAAGTTAGGCGGTGAGTTTGACATACCGCCCCCGAGAAGAATCGGGTTAAATCAAGAAGAGAGAGAGTTATAGGAATACTTTTTTGACAAATTGGAATTCTTAAAGCTGGGACTTTTAGACTAATATTTTTTACAAATAAAAGCAGTAGATAATCATGAAATATCATAAAATATCCAGAAAAGGGGGTGATTAACGGCAAGAAAACAATAAATTAGATTTAAGGAAAGGAACAACACTATTTAGGTTTTTGGATGAAATTCAATAAAAAATATTATTTTTTAAGTTGTATTACGAAACAAATAGGTACAGGATATTCTGCACTTCTAAAAACTTTTCCTTCTTAGAAATAAGATTTAAAAAGATAATGCAGCATATTGATTCATTTAACATATTTTTCTTTATTTTCCTACTCCAAGTGAGATTATTAGTACTGGAATTCAACATAGAGTTGGCAAATTTTTTATAAATTTGTCATGCGCCAAGAGTTCTTGATCCTAAAGGCTCCCTTGTGCAACAAAATCGGTAAAACTTCTACGAACACTTACTTGTGAAATAATTTAAGGGGGAAAAATGTGAATGAGGCACAGATAGTGTTAAAGGGCAAGAGAAGAGTTTAATCTCTTGGGAAATCAGAAATATGGTTTCCTAGCAAGCAATATGTGCAGAAAGAACTTTTCTCTTTAATGTTTTCAAAAATACACTGGTAGAAATCTTATTTTCAAGCTTTTAAAATGTTATTGAATGTTTGGTCTGTCTGTCATTTACTTTGCTTAATGTTTGCTTAGAAGGAGTTCGCTGTTAAATATGAAAAGGAAAATGCAAAATAGTAGAGAGACTATTTCATTACACAATTGCTTTAGAATTTTATTTTTTTATAATTATTTAAGAGCTTATACTAACTCAAGATACTTAATCTTATTACATAATTTCAATAATGTGTCCCCACTTCTTAAAGAATTTATTTTTCACATAGTATTCAATGGTTTTGACGTTTTCTTCACTGATAAGAGTTTCCTTCAAAATCATAACACCTTCTGTTACGACTACGTTACATCACTTACATTAAATGGATAGATTAAGAATATATAATTTGGTCTGTAATCTATTTTTAATATAATGAAACTAAACAGATTTACATAAATAAATGATAAATTTTCAAACTTTCAATTTTAAACTTAAACATGAAAGAAATCCCATGTGTGAACGTGGTTCTATGAACTTAAGTAAATTCGATAATTAAAATTATCCTCACAGAAAAGGATTTTTATAAGAACTGCTACACACGCCGAGACTAATCTCTGAAGTATTTCTTTGAGATAAGTCACAGAGAGAGAAATGTTTATAGAAAATTCTAGGGAAGTATTATCTCTCTCTCTCTCTCTCTCTCTATTGATTCATGTATCACAGACAGGAGAAAGAATTCAGTAGTGTAGGTAAGTACTCTTGAAAAAACTACATCACATTCACTGCTGTCACTGACGGTTAAATGTATTATTTCGGAAATAGGGTGCCAAACACTTATAACTTAGTGATTACACCTGTATTTGAACACTTGATTGAGAAGAAAAAAATGATACAATGATCAATTTTATTGTTGAAAAATAGAATGATACACGCATTAACAAAGTTCATGGCGTATACTTTACTCCAGCACATGCCTGTAACAAATATGTTTTGTAAAAACAAATCTTTCTCTGTTTCAAGGATTTTGCCCTTGTCTTATTTTATCGATTTTCGTAAGGCTTTAAGTAGTAAGAAATATGTATTTGTGTGTTTATGTAATTCTTCAATGTAAGGAACCATATCATAGAT